>MJUU01021546.1:111849-146737 GCA_002080025.1 Modiolus philippinarum
TACATTGTCTATTGCTACATGTTACAGATATTGTTTCCCCTACCTCATCAACTCATACATGATCTATTGCTACATGTTACAGATATTATTTCCCCTACCTCATCAACTCATACATTGTCTATTGCTACATGTTACAGATATTGTTTCCCCTACCTCATCAACTCATACATTGTCTATTGCTACATGTTACAGATATTGTTTCCCCTACCTCATCAACTCGTACATTGTCTATTGCTACATGTTACAGATATTGTTTCCCCTACCTCATCAACTCGTACATTGTCTATTGCTACATTGACCATACTAAACTCTTGCTTTAGAGTTCTTGGTTGTTGACCAGGGTAAAATTCTGGACTAGCAGAAAGCTGTCTTTGGTAGTCACTAATTTCTTCATCCTTAGGTAAGCTTGAACCATTGGTCTCATATGGTAAGGTTGAGTCATTCTCTGAAGAGTCACTTAATTCTCCAACATCATGACCACATAACTAAAATCAAAGTTTTTAAGTTAGACAATTTAACATCACTAAAGTCTCAGGAATCAATTGCTTGAGGTATAGTTTTCTTATAAACTCTTGAAGGTAATTTATGTTTTTTAAGATATATGGATATACATGTATAATCTATTTATCTCTGATTTTAAAGTGAATTCTGTCTTAAAAGATATATGTTAACACATGTGTTATGATCTCATGTTCATTTACTCCATATCCTCTTGTAAAATATATCAGATAAAATCAAAAATGTCCAAAATCTTGTTTTGTACTATCAATATCAGTTGAGTTTGATTTTAATTTAATTCAAATTTCATAATCTCCATCCTCTAAGATCAAGTAAAAGAAATATAATTTCTTATTCACAGTTTTACCTACATGTACTTGAGTAACATCCCTTAGTAAAAGATGTACATGCTTTCCTAAACCGAGATTTTATTTTATAAGTAATTTGTATAAATCCCCTTTGATCTACAGAGACTGATGATCTCAGTATCACAAAACGGCAAATTTCAATTGTTGGATCACTATGAAGGCGTCACATGTGGGTTGCTATACTGACATCATGTTTTGGTACTATTTATTGCATTCATATGCGTATACGTTGAATGAAGAATGCATATAAATTATTGCAATAAACAATAGATTGATAGGATCTTGCATAAGTTCAGATTAAAGATCGGGCTATCTTTCACAAGTGTAAGAAATTTTGTCTTTTCTCGAGTGTAGAGAAACGAGAGGAAAAGATGTAGAATTTCTTACACGAGTGAAAGATATCCCTATCTTTAATTTTGATCTTATGCAAGATCCTATTTCTTCCGTAAAAAGCGAAAATAAATGTCTGGTAACCTTTACTGTTTGAACAACGTTGTCGCCATTTGAGTATTCTTTACATTGTGACGTCAGGTGTTTTATGATGTAAAGTCATGGTTACGATTGTTGTATCACACAAATCAACATGTCTGGTTGGTCATTTACCGGTGTGAGATGAGGTCGCATGCATCAATCTCACATGGGTCATCTCCCACTGTAAACCACAATTTACAGAAGAATAATTGTGCTAAAATAGAAATTTCAACTTTTATATTTCAATTTATTATAGAGTTCTATTTTTATCATTTTGTGAATTACCGATAAACGAAATATGGGACATTTTGTTTTTGATACAGACTTTATCACAGCTTGCCCTAACAGGCTCACATGATAGTGGTCAAGACAAAGCTTTATCAAAAACAAAATGTCATATGTTCCATATTTATTTCTGTAAATAAATACTGGTGCCTTTTATTTTCAGAACAGTTGAAATGTATAAACAGTTAATTATTTATGCATATGATTATGTCATCATGTACTAGAATTATTTATAGTCTTTGTTGAAGTAAACATTGTTATTTTAATTCTAGGTCTATGAAAAGAAACCAGCATATCTCAACAATCCAAAATCAAGAAACACAATGTTGAGCCATGTGTATAATCAGAATTAGTCAAGTGACAATAGACCTTATCCGAGTTCTGGTATTTAGATTCACCAGCTGTTGGTTGTCCTGCCCTGGGTCACAAGAGTGTCAGCCCCATGTGACCAAAAATGTACTTCAACAACATGGTTTCATGGCATTTTAGGTTTTATGACATAACATTTTCTATACTGTGACTTGGTCTTGTCAATCCTGATACTAGAGCTTGAATATGGTCTATTGAAACATATATTGTGTTAAGGAAACCAACTATCTTACCTTTTGCAGATGTGGATCAATTTTCCATATTCGTAAGCTCTGATCTTTGGACCATGTAATCAGATGGTAATCTTTCAGTCCTGTAAAGAGAAATACAATTATACTGCTACTATAATCATCTGGGAGGTCAGAGGGCTATAATCCTTATTTCCAGTTGATGAAACATACATATTTCAAATTCTAACAAATATTTTGTGAAAAATCATGAATCAAAACTATTTTGTCTAGTAAATCTGATGATGTTACATTTTGATCTATAGTATATTTATCAATTCCTTTAAAATCTCCCCAAAAATATTACATGTATTTTTAAACACCTTTCTCATATCCAGTTGTATTTTGTCTAACTTTCCAAACTAAACAGGGTTATCAATTATTTGAAGTTGAAACACAGTTTATATCCATATCCTGACTGGTCTAACCCTACCCATACCCTGATTCATCTTTAATTACATTGCTGCTAAAAAGCCCTAGCTAAAAAACAATTTTCAATGTTTTCCTTTTATTAGCACTAATATTATTCCAATGACACTTAACTCAAATGTTACAATGTCTCAAAGTTATTGGTTGTTCCAGATATTAAAGTTCTAAGTCGAAGCAGGGTGAATTTCTTTGTTCACATGCCACTTTTCATCAAAATCAATGAAGTAGAAAGACACTTTTTACGCTCTTTTTCTTGTACCAAAGTGCGACAATAGGGAACAATTTGTAGATCTAATTTTAATTAGATTGGTATTTTGCAAAACTTAATTTGCTTACCAAATCTTGATTCTTATGGGCATAAAAATCATGAAGCATGTGCTTTTTAATAATTATTTTATAATTTTAGCCATGAATATAGGAATTATGGTACCTTTAAACTAGAGGCTCACATGAGCCTGTATCGCTCACCTGGTGACTGGTTTTATTCATTGTCACCAAGAGACCATCCATTAATGGCATTATTATCCATACTATACATCAGTTCACCAGATGTTACAGTTTCTGACATACATACTTAAGTCACAAGCTTTAAAGGAAACCACCCAAGGACTATTGTGACCAAGTTTGGTTCCCATTGGCTCCATAGTTTCAGAGATGATCTTTGAATGCATTTCACATAGGGTCACTATGTTACACTATGTTTCCCCCTGGCGGCCATCTTGGATGAGGTATGAACATAAAAATCACAATCTTTAAAGGCGACCACCAGTGGACTATTGCAACCAAGTTTGGTTCCAATTGGCTCAATAGTTTCAAAGATCTTTGAATGCATTTCAGATAGGGTCCTTATGTTAAACTATGATCCTTGCTGGCAGCCATCTTGGATGATGTACCAACATAACAAGAGTTGTCAGAAGACAACATAGCTCGCCGGGGATTCCAGTAACCTCAAAGCACAATAAATTCGAAAGTAATAGAAAGCTTTCTTCACAAGAAAGTCACATATCAAATATATATCACTAAACAACATAATTCTAGAAGCAAAGTTAAAGTTTTTAAAAAATTGCCCTCAGGGCAAGGTCAAGGTCAAAATGTCTACAAATATGGTACCACAAGAAAGCTCTCACCAGAAGGAAGTTACATACAAAATATAAACACCCTACCACTAAAGGCCTACCTTCTAGAGGCAAGGTTAAAGTTTTCTATAAATTGCCCTCAGGACAAGGTCAAGGTCAAAATGTCTACAAGTATGGTACCAGAAGAAAGCTCTCATCATAAGGAAGTTACATACAAAATATGAACACACTACAACTAAAAGCCTATCTCTAGAGGCAAGGTTAAAGTTTTCTACAAATTGCCCTCAGGACAAGGTCAAGGTCAAAATGTCTACAAGTATGGTACCAGAAGAATGCTCTCATCATAAGGAAGTTACATACGAAATATGAACACCCTACAACTAAAAGCCTACCTTCAAGAGCAAAGGTTAAAGTTTTTTAAATTGCCCTCAAGGCAAGGTCAAGGTCAAAATGTCTACAAGTATGGAACCAGAAGAAAGCTCTCATCATAAGGAAGTTACATACCAAAAATGAACACCCCACCACTAAAAGCCTACCTTCTAGAGGCAAGGTTAAAGTTTTTTGAAAATTGCCCTCAGGGCAAGGTCAAGGTCAAAATATCTACAAGTATGGTACCAGAAGAAAGCTCTCATCATAAGGAAGTTACATAACAAATATGAACACCCTACCACTAAAAGCCTACCTTCTAGAGGCATGGTTAAAGTTTTTTGAAAATTGCCCTCAGGACAAGGTCAAGGTCAAAATGTCTACAAGTATGGTACCAGAAGAAAGCTCTCATCATAAGGAAGTTACATACCAAATATGAACACCCTACCACTAAAAGCCTACCTTCTAGAGGCAAGGTTAAAGTTTTTTAAAAATTGCCCTAAGGGCAAGGTCAAGGTCAAAATGTCTACAAGTATAGTACCAGAAGAAGGCTCTCAACACAAGGAAGTCACATACCAAATATCAACATCCTAGCTATTCAGGTCTCAATTCTACAAGCCAGGTTAAAGTTTTGCTGACGTGGACGACGCCGACGCCGACACCGGGGGTATGACAATAACTCTCTGGACATTCGTCCCGGCGAGCTAAAAATCACAAACTTTGAAGTGGATAACCAATGGACTATTGTGACCAAGTTTGGTTCTAATTGGCTCATTAGTTTCAGAGAAGAAAATCTTTGAAAGCATTTCAGATAGGGACCTTATGTTACACTATGTTCCTTGCTGGCGGCCATCTTGGATGATGTACCAACATAAAAATCACAAACTTTGAAGTGGATCACCAGTGGACTATTGTGACAAAGTTTGGTTCATATTGGCTCATTAGTTTCAGAGAAGAAGATCTTTGAATGCATTTCACATAGGGTCCTTATGTTAAACTATGTTCTTCGCTGGCGGCCATCTTGGATGAGATATTAACATCAAAATCACAAACTTTGAAGGGGACCACCAATGGACTATTGTGACCAAGTTTGGTTCCAATTGGCTTGGTAATTTCAGAGAAGATGTTTGAATGCATTTCACATAGGGTCCTTATGTTAAACTATGTTCTTCGCTGGTGGCCATCTTGGATGAGATATTAACATAAAAATCACAAACTTTGAAGGGGACCACCAATGGACTATTGTGACTAAGTTCGCTTCCAATTGGCTTGGTAATTTCAGAGAAGATGTTTGAATGCATTTCACATAGGGTCCTTATGTTAAAATATGTTCTTCGCTGGCGGCCATCTTGGATGAGGTATGAACATAAAAATCTCAAACTTTGAAGTAGATCACCAATGGACTATTGTGACCAAGTTTGGTTCCAATTGGCTCAGTAGTTTCAGAGAAAAAGATCTTCGAATGCCTTTCCCATAGGGTCCCTATGTTAAACTATGTTCCCCGCTGGTGGCCATCTTGGATGAGATGCGAACCTGCTCGACAACTGTAGAAATTGTAGTCCTCGATAAGCTTAACACTTTTGCAATTCAAATTTAACCTCTATCACAAATAGTTTTTGAAATAAAAGTAAAAGCGTATAAAAATCGTGAAAATTCAACAAAAAAGGGGCTATAACTCCTATATGGGTCATAAGATTTTTTCAAAATTGCAGGACATGTAGATCTTATTATGCTAACCATTTTTGTAATTTAAACTTTACACCTATCTTCTATCATTTTCAATATATATGACGAAAAGTAACAAAAAAACGGAAATTTTGCAGAAAAAGGGCAATAACTCCAAGACCGATTATCGGATATTCTCCAAAATTGCAGGGTGGGTAGATCTCATCATGCTGATCATTTTTACACTGTCAGATTTTTGATATCTGTAACACTTTTTGAGTTATTTGCAAAAAACAGAAATTTACCCCTATGTTCTATTTTTAGTAACAGTGGCCATGTTGTTTGGTCTACTGACATAAAAATCACAAACTTAAATTGCATACCTTGGTGATGATTCAGGCCAAGTTTGGTTAATATTGGCCCAGTAGTTTCAGAGGAGAAGATCTTTGAATAAAAGTTAAGGGACGGACGGACAACGGATGCCGAGTGATGGCAAAAGCTCACATGGCCTTTGGCCAGGTGAGCTAATAATACAAGTGCCTGTTAACAAAGACATCAATTTTGGCCTATTGAATACTATAGTACAATGATTTTAGAAAGATAATTATGGGGATTTTAACACATTTTACTGTTTTTGCATTTTGATTCTGTTGTCATGAACTCTACCATAATTATAGATTATATAATATAGGTTCTATGGAAAGTCAGAAAGCAATAATATTGAACAAATCATTACTGATAAAACATATCTATTTACCTTCTTTTTGTTTTCTCCATTCAAATTCTAATATGACATCCTGGTGTCCAACAAACTGATGAACTGGTTGTGTACAATTTTCATAATTCCATAAATATAAGGAGTTTTCTCCCCTTCTTAACTGAGGCACTACAGCTGTAATCAAACCATGTCCAAATGGCTGCAAAATAACGAAATTAATTAATTTTGTAATAAAACAAATTCTTCACCTATGACTATAATTGTATGAATCATATGCCATAAATCTACATCATAATTTAACCAGTGAAATACTACTGACAGGTTTTACTTCAGTATAAGAATACATTTATTTACTGACAATTTTTATAATAGCAACTTTATTGTTCCCTTCTGCATCAACTATTTCCCTCAGTTTGCCTTGTGATATAGTTGTGTCTATGAGAACTTAAAACTTGCTACATGTATTTTAAATAACTTTATTGTATAGCAACACAATATTTCCCGTAGAAAGTAACCAAACATAAGAGTGCAATAAATTTCCACATTGCACTAGTGCAAATATGACTTAAATTTCATATTGTCATTGACAATAGAAATCCATTATTAACAGAAATTATTGCTCTGTTATTCAAAGAAAAGTATTATTGCATGGCTATTAAGGAATATCATCCCTCATAGAATATATATTGCACTCCAAAGCTCATGCAATATAAAATTTTACTTGGGATAATATTCCCCGAAATTCATGCAATAAACCTAAATTTTACTCTTTTAATACACCAACTTACTGTATATCTAGCTCTCCATACAGGGGAACCTGATGTGATGGAACCTTTACACTGACGAGTGTTGGTTGTATCCCAGAACTGAAATATAAAATATCAATTTAAATGCACTAGTCTGTTAATTTTGTCTGAAGGTACAATCCATTGTTCACAGTTGGAACCAATATCAACGTAATGAAACAGAGGTAAAACAAATTCCAAAATTTTTTAAATCGATGTAAAATGTTCTTTGTTGGATTTATTACAAAATGCAATCTATTTTTATTTAATCATCACCGACTGTGACAAAATCGGACTTTTCACCGGCAGTGTGACGAGTGCCACGCGTGGAGCAGATCATGCTTACCCTTCCAGAGCATCTGATGATACCTCAGTTTTTATAGGGGTTCACACTGCTAGTGCTTTAGTTTTGTGGCGTTTATGTTTTGTTTGTTTGTTTGTTTTGTCTTTGTCATACTGTCTCAATTCGTGTTGCTGTGAATTGCTGTGATGTTGGATTTATGATTTTAGAATTTCCCCTTTCCTCGTTCTTGCTTCTGTATTCGTTTGCTGATGTATATTAAGATATCACTCACAAAAAATCATTTCAAGCTCCAGGTTAATTGGATATCTCTGATTGTCTCCTATTTTAATTGAAGAGAGCACCTTCTAGTAAATGCTTATGTTACTTGTGCACTATCTAATTCATTCATAACAACAAGCTCGCATATGCTTGAATTTTGAGTTGATTTTTGTTTTCTCATGGAATCCATGGTAGTGAACAATCAAAGGGCTATCATGATCATACCAGCATAAAAGTACGTTTTCCTGAAGTACGGTATATATAAATCTTAAGTTCCAAAGCATAGATATACGAATATTAATACTAATGCACAACTTATTTTTGATTTCAGAGTTTATAAATAAGTCTACAGAACTACAGTCGAACCTCGATAAGTTGAAGTCGAAGGGACCATACAAAATTGTTTGAGTTATCCGAGATTCGAGACATAGGAGTTTGAGATTTACATATGTTATCTTTTTACATGCAATTCGATGTGCATTTATACCAGGTTGATTGCCACATACAAAATCTGAGATACCGTACATACTAAAATAAAAAATAAACATGATTTTATTAAATACAACATTCATATACTACTTGTTTTTATATATTGGCAAACATATTACATATGATTATGCAATTTGATATCAACTTCGACACATCAGGGTACATTTGCATTATAAATTTTTCATGGGACAACAATTTATATTCTAGTTATCTGAGAATTCGAATAATCTGAGGTAAAAATGCATTGATAAAGGGATTTTGCAGGGACTCACCATTCACTTCGATACATCCGTGATTTCGAGACAACCCAGTTCGACATAACAAGGTTCGACTGTATATAAGTTACTTGTCTTTTTTTGGCCTTAAAAGCAAATCAATAATAAAGTACCTTAACTGTTCCATCTTGACTTGAAGTTGCAAAATTAGTCTCACTATCTGGACACCAATCTAAGCCATGAATCTTTGACAGATGCGCTGCTATGTATTGGAGAGGTGAACTTCCTTTCTGGAAATAGAATGTAGGGTACCCTTTCATAAAGAGATCCCTAAATTAATGTGCACACTATCCCATAGAAAACATATTGATAAATCTGCAAGTTAATTTAGCAAATACTAATAAATTGGTACTCAGGTGGTATACAAAGAAAAATCAAAAGAATCCTAAAAACTTTGGCATACTAGCTGATCATTTGTTAACTTAAACACGTATGAACATTTTTTTATGGGACCTCTCACTTTTCCAGTGATAAATAAATTTATTGTTATTGGAACTGTAAACATGATATTTTGATTTCATTAACACAGTATAAACAGAAACAAAAGATGACAGTTAAACCTCTATATAACTTACTCTTGGATCCCAGAGTCGTACATCACCTTCATGGGTTGTAGCAAATAAATTGGTAGTCACTTTGTTCCATTTCACTTGTGATGCTCCAGCTTAAAAGAGAAAAGAGAATTTTAGGGAAATCAATTACCTCAAGTGCTAAAAAGCAAAGAGGTTAACTCATGAAAAGAAATACAGGTTAGGAGAATTTGTTAAGTTTCTACTGATTTTCAAAAGCCTGATAGCACTTTCTTTCCTTTTTCTTTGGCATTTCTAATGACAATAATAATGTCATAAAATTTTCAGAATGTCTCATTAGAACTAAAGCATTGCTAGAAACTTTCTTAAGCTTGATGTGAATATTTCAAAAAGATATTTTGACATTTTCCAATATCAAGAAAACCTCAATCATTCCAATTTCTTTATGAGGTCCACAACATTAAAACCTACTGTTCATGTCTAATCTCTCATAATTTTTGTCAGCTTGAAAATATCATTTATTTGGCCTTGATTATATTGTCCATTTTTTTTTATTCTATTTGTGAACATCTTCATGCCATGTACAACCATTGCAAAAGGTAAAATTGAAACCCAACAAAACTTATGACAGATATGAGGACATGCAATAAAATATCCATTTGGCTAGTCAACCAGCAATTCAACCAGCATAGATTTAGCTCGATGCACATATTAACATTATGTGGTACCATTGGGGAAAATTTCTTTGAAATCAAACAAAAAATAAAAGAAGTTATAAACTTTTGGGATAACAAAAATATCACAGTATAATTGGATACCCCTAGGATTGGTGTCAATGTTGACATCAGCGAAGGGTTGAATTTCATTCTTGCAAACTAACAATTTTCACATCAACCATATTTGTATGACTGCAGCTGTAATATTATAGGAACAAGAGTTTATCGATGTGTAAACATGGCTGACTGACTCACAAACTGAATAAGTCCGAAGGACTTTCTGTAAAGTTTGTGATTGAAAGGCCATGTTTACACATCCATAAATCCCCCCAAAATTACACTTATTTCTTATACAATTCCAATTCTTGCACTTTAAACATTGTAATCACTGAATTTGGTGTCATCCTATACTGTACTATTTTATCTCGGATTGTATTCATGGGCAAGAAGCAGATATCTTTGTTTTTCCTGACGTTAACCAATGAAATAGGGCGTTAAATTTACAATTGGAATAATATGCTTATGGTGCTATTTTTTAATTATATTCTACATATGAGCAACTCAGTTAGGTAAATTGATTTAAGTCCATTCCCGCTAACTGACTTCAAAAGAACTTACCGACAGTCTGAAAAGAATTTACTGGCTTTTTTGCATCCCTGTAATAAAGAAAAGAGAAATACATGTATGGCAGCCAATGTTCACCAAGTACCTTCAAAATATTTTACCCAAAGGATCAGTGTTAATCTGTGTTTTGTTCTACTGGGCATGTTTGTTATGAATTTGAATAAAATGAACATTCTTTGTTCTAATGCTTGCGTTAATCCATCACAAGCAAATCAAAATTTATTATGGCAAGGCCACAACAGAATTCCCCCACACAAAAATACTTTCAAAGCTTTTTTTTTTTACAATAGAAAGATCCTACATCCATTTATCTTTGTCAGTTTATCCTGGAATGTTATCATTGTTTATAAAACATATGACAACATGAAAATATCCAAAATCTAATTATCTTGACTTGATTATGCTGGACAACTATTTTTCTTTGATTTTCTGCCCAGCTGCCCCTTACTTGAAGCATTTAACTGTCTTCTCCCTTTTGTCATTTTTAATCGTTTTTTAATTTGTACATTTTTGTATATGTTTTCTTTTAATTGTGCCCTTTATTCATCCTTGTTTTTCTGCCCAAATGCCATGCAGCAGAAATGTTGGGCACTTAACCTTTTTCTCCTTTTTTTCATTTTTAGTTGTTTTTTTTGTGGATTGTACTTCAAATTGTATCCTACTACATCATTTTTATTTTGTTCATGCATTTTAATTTGTGGCCATTGTGTATATTTAGCATATAGGAGGGAACTGCTCTTACATAAATAATAGACGTACAGAAGACAGGAAATATCTGAAATCCAATCATCTCTTCATAAGCATGCCAGACCTTAGTTATTTTTCATTAAGCATATCTTCAGATGGTGTACTAAACACAAACACAACATATAGAAGGAATTGCACATGAGGAATGATGGAAAGACACCAGACAGACAGTTGGACAGGTTGATTCCTGTATACCCCTCATTATTTCATTAGAGAAGGTATAAAATCAATACAATTTTACTATGTTTAATAACTCTTTCTCTAATTTCTGTCCTGTTTTCATGTTTCTTGAACAGTTGGAGAAATACTGTTCTCCTCTCTAGAGAGAAGGTTGTTCTCGGCGACTGATTGGATGAGATTTAATTATGACGTCAAATATGTTTACCCTTTTTCGACTTTACCATTATGACGTCATGAAATAAAGGGCTACGCCGAGCGCAGAATGATACGACTGTAGCATGTCGAGTACTGAAATTTGAACAAGTGTAATTCAAAATGAATGAGGACACAGTAAAGAGCTTGATACAGTAATTAAATGGACACAATAAAGAGCTTGAATCAGTTGCAATTTTGGCCCCTTTGGCCCCTTTTGCTCAGAAACGGGAAAAGCTATGCCAAATTTGTTGACTTACTACTGAAAGCTTATATCAAGTAGTATCCAAAGAAAAAAATCTGATCGAAATCCGATGAATAATAAGGATTTCAAATATTTCGAAAAATTACAATTTTGGCCCCTTTGACCCGTTGTATCTCGAAAACGGTAAGAGCTATGCAAAATCCGCTGCCATAATACTGACAACTTACATCAAGAGGAATCCAAAGAAAAAAATCCTATTGAAATCCGATGAAAAATAAAAGTCACATATTTTGAAAACTTGCAATTTAGGCCCCTTTGACCCCTTGTAGCTCGGAAATGGTAAGAGCTACGCAAAATCTGTTGACTTACCACTGAAAGCTTGTATCAAGAGGAATTCAAAGAAAAAAATCCCATCGAAATCCAATGAAAAATAAAGATTTCACATATTTCGAAAATTTGCAATTTTGGCCCCTTTGACCCCTTGTAGCTCGGAAACAGTAAGAGTTACACAAATTCCGTTGACATACAAATGAAAGCTTATATCAAGAGGAATTCAAAGAAAAAAATCCCATCGAAATCCGATGACAAATAAAAATTCCAGGTAATCAGCAAATTTGCAATTTTGGCCCCGTTCGGCCCCTCATAGCTGGGAAAGGAAACAAGTTACCAAAAATATAAAAGTTGAGCGCTTTATTAATTTTTCATAAGGAATCTAATGAAAAAACTGCATCAAAATCGGACAAAAAATGAAAATAAAGGGCTACGCCGAGCGCAGCATGATACGACCGCAGCATGTCGTCCACTGAAATTTGAAAAAGTGTAATTTAAAGTGAGTATGGACATAGGAAAGAGCTTGACACAATAATTAGATGGACGCAATAAGGAGATTGACCGAGTAATTAGCTGGACACAAACTAGGGAAAATAAAACTTAGCCCTTATGACTCCTTATGATTCCTCTTTGACCCTCTATAGCTCAGAAACGGTTAGAGCTAAGCCCAATCCATTGACATGATGCTGAAAGCTTATATAAAGAGGAATCAAAAGAAAAAAATCCCATCGAAATGCGATAAAAAATAAAAATTTAAGGTAATCTGTAAATTTACGATTTTGTCCCCCTTCGGCCCCTCATAGCACGGGGACGGCAAGAGCTACGTCAAATCCATTGAAATACTACTGAAAGCTTACATCAAGTAGAATCCAAAGAAAAAAATCCCATTGAAATTCGACGAAAAATAAATTTTTTAGGGTAATCTGTAAATTTATGATTTTGGCCCCCTTTGGCCCCTCATAGCTCGGAAACGGTAAGAGCTACGCCAAATCCGCTGACATATAACTGAAAGCTTACATAAAGAGGAATCAAAGAATAAAATCCCATCGAAATTCGATGAAAAATAAAAATTTTAGGTTATCTGTAACTTTACAATTTTGGCCCCTTTCAGCCCCTCATAGCTCCGAAACAGTAACAGCTACGCCAAATCTGTTGTCATACTACTGAAAGCTTACATCAAGAGGAATCCAAAGAAAAAAATCCGATCGANGATAATTTTTCATTAGGAATCCTTTGGAAAAAATTGCATCAAAATCGGACTAAAAATAAAAAAATGAAATTTTTGAAATTCGCCCCTTTTGGGCCCCATTTATCTCGTGAACGGTACATGCCACGTGAAATCCATTGGGATACCCCAGATTGGAAATATTCTAAGGAGTTTACTGATAGAAACCCCATCAAAATCCGATAAATAATAAAGATTCTACAGTCAAATATGTGAAAACAACCAATTTAACCCCTTTTGGCCCCTTTTTCTAAAACGGACAGGGCTAGGAACATAAAATTATAGCCCGGGCTAAAGCATGTGCCAAGAAACATCATACTAAAATTTGAAAATGATCTATTCACTGGAACCAAAGTTATGCTGTCCACAGACACAAAAATACCCAATTTTACCCCTTTTGGCCCCTTTTTCTGAAACGGGTGGGGCCATAAACCCGAAATTGAAACCCAGGATAGCCATTATGCCAAGAAACCACATACCGAAATTTGAAGATGATCCGTCCACTAGAAACAAAGTTATACTGGCCACAGACGCCAACGCCGACGACTGCGCCATAACATAATACGACCGCAAAATTTTTCCGGTCATATAAAAATAGATTTTTGAGATTTCCCCCTTTTGGGACCCATTTATCTCATTAACGGTACATGTGACATGAAATCAGTTGACATACTTCCGATAAGAAATTTCCTTAGGATCACACTGAAAGAAACCCTGTCAAAATCCGATAAATAATAAATATTCTACAGCCCAATATATGAAAACACCTAATTTGGCCCTTTTTGGCCCTTTTAAAAAAAAACGGGCGGGGCCACAATACCCAAAACCAATCCCAACCTTCCTTTTGTGACAAGCAACATTATATTAAAATTTCATAAGGATTGATCAACTAGAACTGAAGTTATCGCACGGAAACAAAGAGTCTACAGACGCCGACGACGAAGCCGACGATGCCGCCAGTATCATACCAATATACGACCTCAAAAATTTTTTTGCGGTCGTATAAAAAGGCGACCATGCCAAATAACGTCACACTCAAAGAGCACATTTATTTCGGATCATTAGAAAAAGGGGTGTCATGATTTTGTCCAAATGTGCTTGAAATCATTAGAGAAATAAAATCCACAACCATATCTCGTGAGAAACGACATCTCTACACTCTTGATAGTTAAATTTTCAAATATTTTAAACTTGGCAAGCCTCGCGTTTAAAAATTTGAAAATTTAACTATCTCTAGTGTAGAAATGTCGTTTCTCACTCGATACGGGTGTGGATTTTATATTTAACTACCTGAATCACGGATTAAATATACCATGCAATCTGTCTATTGTGTCAGCAGAGTTTTCTGACATCCTGTACAATCTGACATAATATCACTAACCTTCAATGTATCTGATTAGACAGGGTAAGTTCTAGTATGATAAACCAGTAGAGTGTATTAAACTGTGGATATTTGTGATGACAAAACATACCTTATGTCCCAGAGATGTGTGTAAGAATCTACTGAACAGGATGCTATTATGTTCACATCAAACGGTGACCAGTCTAAATCACTGAAATACATAAATAACGTATAACACTTGTCAGCAGAATATTTTCAACTCTTTTAAAATGATTTTTACTGTTTGTTCAATCAAGCATTAAAGGAATGGTTTTTTTTTCATTTGCAGTCTAATAGTGCTGATAAGGTTATTCATTGTGATTAGCTGACAGCCAAGTCTGACTGATGTTCCTTTAAATAATCTAAAGACTTTTGTAAATTCAGTTTGTTATGTTTTATTATGTCTCCCTTGAATGAGACAGGATGGCATAATGGTTTTTTTTTTNGGGGGGGGGGGGGTTCCATTCCTCTATTACTGTTTCTTTCTTTCTCCCCTCCAATGATTTTTGTACCGCTATTTTCTCAAAGATGTCTGAACAGAATTCCTATTTGACATTAAAGTTGGATCACAATGAGAATATGTACATGCAACAAATTACTTTTTTCAAATGGATGTCATTTCAAAAAATGGTCTCTAGTCATATTTTGATGCTGCAAACAAGATGAAATCATCTTATTGGCTGCCATAGGCAACATCAGCGTTTGGTTGTAAGCAATTGCGTATGTAGTTTATTACTGTTATTTGTGAAAATTTCAGAAGAATGTGATTGATCCAGTTATATGCATATATCAAGATCTCAACTGCAAACTAATACAAAATATGTTGAAATGTGAGTTTTAATTATTGTGATCGAACATGAATCACATGTCTTTGATTATAATAAACTTTTGACACAGAATATGTCTCACCTTACCCATGCATCGCATGAATCTGCACATTGATCTTCAACACCAGCCACAATAACAAAATGTAGGTCTTAATTTGTGTGCACTACATGATAATGTAACTGCATACCAAAGATCAATGGGCTACTATTAGAGGCTGATTTAAACGGACTCAAGAAAAAATTCAAACATTTGATAAACAGTGCAAAATTTCGAAATCAGTGGAGCATGACTGTGGGGGGCATAGACATAAAAGGCCACTGAAACTGATCTGTACTGATGCTAATGCAACTGCATACCAAATATCATTGGGTAACTATGAGTGGTTGATGCTAAACAGACACAAGAAAAAACTTAAACATTTGAAAAAAAAAACGATTAAAAATTTCAAAGTCAGTGGAGCATGACTGCGGGGGCATAGACATAAAACACCACTGAAACTGAGCTGTACTGATGCTAATGCAACTGCATACCAAATATCAATGGGTAACTATGAGTGGTTGATACTAAAGAGACACAAGAAAAAACTTAAATAATTGTGGACGCCACCGCCGCAATCACCATACCTAAGTCTCGCTTTTTTGACTATCGTCGAAGGCTCGACAAAAACATGGTAATAGGTTCTGAACTTTATTTATGTTTTAAATGCAGTTTCATTGTTGAAGACAAGGATACAACCAGAATAAAATAATTCATCATGTTAAAGAAAACTGGAGACTACTTTTTTAACTCTGCAGTCAGTTTATCGGATCAAGAGTAACATCCACATGATAAACATCTAGCAGTTAAAATGTCCTAAGGTCTTTCATGAAGTATATGAGTTTCACACATTATTAATTGATGATGAATGTTTCTATCAATTTATTCTAATTTTACAAATGTGTTTTCATTATGTTCACATATTATATTACTATAGTAAATTACCTGACAGTTCTAGAGTGGCCTCTCATTGAACATTTCTGGACAATATTCCCATCACTCCAAGAGAACAAATCTACTCTTTGGTTACACTATTGTCAAAAAAAAAAAATTACTCTGTTAGTTAAATTTATTCTGCAACCTCTCTATTTGCATAGGTAAACAACATTGACTTTATAAAGATAAGTGATATATATAGGCACTGACCATATAACACTTTCTCAATGACTTCAACCATGTGTTTCTGTAGATATTGTTGCATGATGTTGCAAGAAAGCATGGATTCATCTCAAGCTGATGAGATTTGACTTTGCTCACGAAAACCACGAAAATAGGTATACCATGAATAATAATGAATCCTTAGTACATTTGTATATACACAGCTTTTTGAAATATAAAAAAAAACGTTTTGATGTGTCATTACATTTTATCTGAAACTTTGGTGAAAACAGTGAAACTTCAATGGCAGGAACACAAGATGCAAATGACTAATGAAAACAAATCGAGCTAGAGGGGTGCTCAAGTTATTGAGTCAAACTACATTCAAACTTTAAGAAAAGGACATCAAAATGGGTTTGAGACATCCATGGTGTTCAAAATATTGAAGTTCCAACCATTGAAATTCAACTGTATATATTTTTTCAAACAACAACAATGCAGCTACAATGATACTATCCAACATGTCCATATTTACTTCATGGTGAGCATGCATACTGTTTGACTTGCTTGCAGTTTGCATATCTATGTATTTCTTATATTGTAGCTTGTTTATAATACAATTTTGTTCTCTATTTTGGTTTGTATTCATGTATGATGCCACATGTACTAATAATGTATTTTCATGTTTCAGCGCTATACCTAGCCTTATACTTCTGAAGCCAAAAGGGTCTGTAAGTCTTGTTCAATGTTGATACTTCCTAGACATAAATTGTACCTGGAAGGTGCATTTCATGATGTTTAAAAAAAAACAAAAATTTAAAAGTCATAGTACTCAGACATCATATTTTGGATGGAAACATTTCAAATATCAATTTTATCGTGGTTTCTTGTGGTCATGTGACAAAACTTTATGACCCTACACGAGACAATACCATTATAAATCTTATACATATAGCTGAACTTCAATGGCACGAACTGCAATAGCTAAAACATCATGGATGTCTTGAACCCTATTTTTTATGTCACTTTGCTCAAGTTCAAACAGATTTGACTTCAATATCGGGAACAGCCCACTAGTGCGAACTGTTTAAATCAGTCCTTTGGGTGTTCAAGCCATCAAACTTCGACTGTATATATATATATATGACTGGATTACATGTCTCCCCATCACTTACTGCAGTAGCAAAGAGGTCACCTAGTGCAGAATAAGGATGCCACTGGACACAGCTTATGTCCCATTTACTCTGTCGTGTTAACTTTGTTACTCTTTCACTTGGACTGTCTAAATCTATGAAAGTTAACACTTTTCGACTGAAAAATACAAAGAAACAATATACAGGAAACTATTTATCTTTTTCAGAAAATATAGCCAATTTGTGTTACTGTACACAGAAAGATTTTCACGCCATCTTATTTTAGATGTTTTCTAAATAAATTTCGAGAAGTCTTGAATTCACGAGTGTCGATAAAGCTACCTAATCACCTAATTGAACCAATATATTGGCAACAGTTTTATTTTAGTGCTGCTGTCCTTAAGGCAACAATAGCGAAAATAAAACTGCCGTGATATTCCCTGTTTTCAGTATATCTCTTGATAATAAATGATCTACCAGCATTAAGGAGCAGGCGCTTTTTCTGTTCGTTGATTTCTTATTATAGCCTTTATTATCATAAAACAGGATGGATTCAATTCTAGAAAAGTATTTGTTGCAGAATTGTGGGGGTTGAATGAAGAAGAAGGATAAAACTTCACTGCTAGGACATAATGAATTATAATTTTGAAAGTCTTGCATATTAACAAACCTAATTAGCATTTGAGCTATTTTTGCTCAGCGAACCTCTAAAATCTGTAAAATTGAAATTTTAAGCATCAGGTGCACAATTAAATCAGGTGAACAACATATCCTGCAAGTTTGGTTAGAATATGACTTACAGTTTTGAAGGAGTTCAAGATTAACCAATTGAATAAACTGAGAAAAGTGTTACGAAAATTTGTACCATTGACCATATTGTCGGTCAACAGAAAGTAGTTGTCAGACAGAAATGAATTCAATAAGCGCAATATGGAACCCCATACTTAAGTCACATACACAATTTCAAGTGGCTGTAATTTTTTAGTTGCTGAGAAAAGTATTACAAAAACTTGTACCATTGACCATATTTGTTGAAAATTACTCCAAGTCCATAAACAGGAAGAAGATGTCCGACAGACCTTAATTCAATAAGCCTAATATGGGACCCTATACCAAAGTCACATAAAAAAATTCTTTCAAGTGGCTGTGGTAAGTAGTTGCTGAGAAAAGTGTTCAAGAAAAATTTTACCATTGACAGTATTTGTTGAAAATACTTCAAGACGGTAAACAGGGAGTAAATGTGCAATAGACCTGAATTTGATAAGCGATGTGGGACCCCATACCAAAGTATCATACAAAATTTTAAGTGGCTGTGAAAAGTAGTTGCTGAGAAAAGTGTTAAGAAAATTTTTCCCATTGACAGTATATCTTGAAAATATTCCAAGTCTGTAAACAGGAAGTGGATATCTGACAGACCTGAATTTGTTAAGTGCAATATAGAACCCCATACTAAAGTCACATACAAAATTTGCGAAAAGTGTTACGAAACTAGAGGCTCCCAGGAGCCTGTATCGCTCACCTGGCTTTCAGTTGCCACAATCATGGTAACATTGTAAGTTACACAGTTGATCATCAGTCTCTCAAACTTAAGTACCTCGAACACCACCTGAATATCTTGAACAGTATTTAAAGTCTGATCATGTTTTAATATATTTCTTTGTTGGGCTTTTTTGACAAAAAACTTTCTAGCTAAGGACCACTTTTGAACACCAGTTTTGAAATCAAGACGTCATTTTGTAAATGGCGGTCAACGAACAATTTTCAACAGTGGTTTTGAAGTCGCAACATCAATATCTATTTGGAAACCAAATTTCATTGAAATCGGACAATGTTGAATTTTCCCGCCTTTTTTGGCGGCCATTTTGAAAATTGCGGTCAACGAACTATTTTCAACACCAGTTTTGAAGTCGCCACAGCATGGCAAACATTTCATCATTTCACATTTAATCTTCATCTTCTATAGTTTTGGAAATAAGACGAATATCGAAATTTTTTAAAAATTCTGTGATATAGGGTAATAACTCCTACAAGGGTTTATGGATTTTCTTAAAAAATTTCAGGGTGGGTAGATCTTGATATGCTGAACATTTTTGCAATTTACACTTGACCTCTATATGTTACACTTTTTGAAACAAAAAATAAGAAATGCAAAAATTTTGAAAATTTTACAGAAAAGGGGCTTGAACTCCGAGATGGGTTTTCAGATTTTCTTCAAAATTGCACAGTGGGTAGATCTCATCATGCTGATCATTTTTCCCCTGTCACATTTTTGATATATATAATGATTTTCGAGTTATTTGCAAAAAACAGCATTTCTCCCTATGTTCTATTTTTAGTAATGGCGGACATGTTGTTTGGTCTATGGGCATAAAAATCATAAATTGAAAGTACATACCCTGGTGATGATTCAGATTAAGTTTGGTTAGCACTGGCCCAGTAGTTTCAGAGGAGTAGATTATTTTTTTAAAAAGTTAACTAAGGGACAGACGGATGAAGAAGAGATGGCAAATGCTTACATGGCCTTTGGCCAGGTGAGCTAAAAAGTGGGACAGACAACGCCAACGACGACAACTAAAGTGATCCCTATATGTCACCACACACTATGTGTGCAGGCAACACAAAAATCAAATTTGATTGAGGGAGTATATATACGTATAAGACTCAGAAAATCTGTAATTATAAGGAAAACTCTGACAGTTTTGATAATAGAACATGAAAAAAAAATTTGAAAATCCAAGTACAATTTTTATATAAATGCATAAGCATCATTTTTTTTGGAGGACAATGGTTCCCTCTATCATATCTAAAGAGTTTCTAACCACTTCTCTCTTTTAGCTTCTAGTTGGTATATGCCTTTAAATACATTTGTACATGTACATGAAACAATTGACATGAAAATATTGATTGGAAGGTGATAAAATTATGTACATTTTATATTTTTTGCATTTTAGAGTAACATATGAAAATATGATTCATGTGCAAGACTATTTAACCGTTTGATAATGAGTTGGTAAGGTGAGCTGTAAAGGTAGAATATATGATTCCAAATGCCAACAGTGTTGAAAATCATCTTTTTAAACCTGTTAACATCAGAAAATCCAGCAAGGTCTTTGGCTGGATTTGAACCCCTGCTTTGTTGTCATCTATGGCAACACCGCCTGCACTATGTCCAGCACCCTAGACCATTCCGCCACCTAGGCTATATAAAATACAGCTTTCGGTAACTAGGTCATTCCTCCTAGTAGGAAATCTAGGGTTGTTACATAGTACATGATAAACATCATGTTCATATATTCTACCTTTACAGCTCACCTTACAAACTCATTATCATTCATATAAGGAGCTGTGTGCAACACCATTATCTATTTAACCGTTTCAAGTGTTTGAATGGAAAAGACACAAGGATATCAAATGTTTCTGAAAGATGAAGCTCACAAGCCCTTAAGATTGCAAAATATAAAGAGAGAGAATTTAAACAATTTTATTCCTTTCATGCACATTTTCTCTAAATTAGAAAGGAAATGGCTTCCAAAAATATTTTTGAAAAAGATGTGGCTCTATACTTTTTGACATAAACTGAATGAGAATAGTGTTTGTTGTTCTTGAAAGACCTGTAAGTTACTTACCCTGCTAATACTGCCCATTGTCCTTTACAGTCAACAGCCATGGCACTAGCCTACAATACCACAATAACTATTCAGCAGAGAAAAGAAGAGCTAATGTCTCACAATAAGCTCTTTAAAGTCATCATTTAGAATTTGTTTAATTCTTGCAATAACATTTTCAAAATATGCATTTGATAATAAGATAAAGACTTTCTTCAAAATTAATGGTGGTGACAGTTGTTTTCGATAAATACAAAAAAACTAGAGGCTCACATGAGCCTGTATCGCTAACCTGGCGACTGGTTTTATTCATTGTCACCAATGGTGGGTGTGCGGGGCTAAGCCCAAAATATTGGTAACCACAGAGAAAAGTGCCATTTTTTGGCCTTTTTGGCCACTTTTTTTGGCTGCAAAATGGCCGACGATGACGTATCACAAATTTAAAGTGTTTTCTGAAGACTTTGCACCTGGTGGGTCATTCCTACTTACAAAGTATGAATAGTTGGGTTTAAGCATGATCTGTGTGTTGGGTTACATTCTTCGAGGGCCTCAAAATTGACATTTTTTCACGATTTTGCACTTTTAAACCGGAAGTGGTGATGTCGCATGCACCCTAGGGACTGGCACTTTTATCCTGTGATAGATATGACATCGTATTATCATAATAAACCAATTTAGAGTATAAGGTATGAAGTGTTGCATTCTGGTTGCCAAAAAATGGAGCCCACCCCTTCCAAAATGTGCGAATATTTTGCACTTTTTAATGAAAAGCCTACGTTTCCATGCCGATATGACCTAGGATTGGCAAAATTGTCCTTTCTTGATATGTGATATTGTTGGAAATAGCTATTTCTATGTTTTAAGTGCAAAAAACCGTATCTGCATAGGTTTTGGGACCTGTAAGAGGTGTTCAACTGAAGTATGACTGCAACCCGTCAAATGACGGGACCCGCATGGTAAGTGTTAAACTGTGCTCCACGCTGGCAGCCATCTTGGATGAGGTACGAACGTAAAAATCACAAAATTTTAAAGGGGACAACCCAAGGACTATTGTGACCAAGTTTGGTTCAGTTTGACTTGGTAGTTTCAGAGAAGAAGATCTTTGAATACATTTCCCATAGGGTCCTATGTTAAACTATGTCCCGTGCTGGTGACCATCTTGGAAGAAGTACATACATAAAAATCACAAACTTTAAAGGGGACCATCCAAAGACTACTGTGACAAAATTTGGTCCCCATTGGCTCATTGGTTTCAGAGGAGAAGATCTTTGAATGCATTTCCCATAGGGTCCTATGTTAAACTATCTTCCCCGCTGGCAGCCATTTTGGATGAGATGCAAATCTGCTGTACATACATGTATGTAGAAATTGTAGTTCTTGAAAACCTCAACACTTTTGCAATTCACATTTAACCTTTATCTCAAACAGTTTTTGAAATGAAAGTAAAAACGTTAAAAAATTGTGAAAATTCAAAGAAAAAGTGGCAATAACTCCTATGTGGGTTGTCAGATTTTCTTCAAAATTGCAGGACATGTAGATCTTACTATGACGCCGAGTGATGGCAAAAGCTCACATGGCCTTTGGCCAGGTGAGCTAAAAATGTAGCAAGAAAATTCTTACTGTTTAAATTCATATGTACATATCTATTTGTATTCCATCAAATAAATTTCCCTTTAAGGTTAAACACTTGATCATTTTTGGTTCTGGACAACCTATATTTACATGTAGTACAAAACAGGTAATCAACGATTACAAATTTTGCCTCATTATGGTACATGGACACAGCAACCCAAATTTGCCAGGGTACTGACCTTCCATTCAAGATACATGCATACAACAGTTTAGATAACACTAACATGCACAGAGACCGAGATCTAAACTCAGAAATAAACTGAATGTTAGCCACTCAAGTGAAAAATGTAGGTCAAAGTGACCTAATTTTGCCCAGATGCTGAACTACCACCACACCAAAGATGTATGCATATGCAAGGTTAGATGATCCTGCCATATACAGTTACTGATATCTGAACTCAGACCTAAACTTGAATGTAAGTAGATCATGTGCAAAATATAGGTCAAAGTGACCTAGTCTCATTTAATTTTGGAACTTCCGGGACCATAACTTGTACCCGGAAGTTGCTTTTTAAACAAAAACATATGATGTTTAAAGCAGAAAACTCGAACGTCATAATACCGAAACGTCACATTTCGGCAGGAAACGTTTTCAAGTTGCAATTTTATCACAATTTCTCTGTGTCACATGACGAGACTTACAGACCCTATTCTGCTTGGATGCTGACCTACCATCAAAGATGCATGCACAAGCAAGGTTTAATTTTCCTACCATGTACAGTTACTTAGATCTGAACTCAGATATAAACTTGAATGTAAGTCAATCTTGCGGAAAATATGGGTCAAGGGACCTTATTTTCCCTGGATGCTGACCTACCACCAAAGATGCCTGCCTATGCAAGGTTAGATGATCCTCCCATGTACAGTACCTGAGATATGAACTCAGATGTAAACTTGAATATAAGCATGATAAGTCAAATCATGCAGAAAATGTAGGAGAAGTGATTTAATTTTGCCTGGATGCTGACCTACCACCAAACATGCTTGCACATGCAAAGTAAGATGATCCTGTCATGTACAGTAAGTGAGATATGACCTCCGACCTAAAATCAAATGCAAGGCAATCAAGCGTAAAATATAAGTAAAAGAGACCTAACTTTCCTTGAGGCTGTGAGACAACCCCAGATGCACCTGCATGCAAAGTTTGATGACCCTAACCTTTATAGTTCCCATGATATATACCCAAATGTGGACGCAGACATAGACAAGGACGAAGACGCGGATATCAAGGGTACTCCAATAGTCTTCCTCGACTTCGTTGAGGCGAACTAAAAATATATGTAAAATCAGTTGAAAGAAGAACGGCAGATTCAAATCTCCTTATGTTGTGTATGTAACAGGTGGCTTGCTAACATCATTGTGACCATAAAAACAAGTTTAAAGTTAGTGTGGATCTGTAGCTCTTACGGTCCTTGGTTTTTTGATAGTTGTTGACCATTATGTCTGATTATACATCCTTGATGTAACCTCTGTAACCTCAATTCCCAATGCATGTTACCCTTGTAACCTTGATTCTCCGTGTGTAACCCTTGTAACCTCAATTCTCCATGTGTGTAACCATTGTAACCTCAATTCCCCATGCATGTAACCTTGTAACCTTGATTCTCCATGTGTGTAACCCTTGTAACCTTTATTCTCCATGTGTGTAACCCTTGTAACCTCGATTCTCCATATGTGTAACCCTTGTAACCTCGTTTCTCCACATGTGTAACCCTTGTAACCTTGATTCTCCATGAGTGTAACCCTTGTAACCTCGATTCTCCACATGTGTAACCCTTGTAACCTTGATTCTAACCCTTGTAACCTCGTTTCTCCACATGTGTACTAACCCTTGTAACCTTGATTCTCCATGTGTGTAACCCTTGTAACCTTGATTCTCCATGTGTGTAACACTTGTAACCTTGATTCTCCATGTGTAACCCTTGTAACCTTCATTTCTCATGCACGTAATTGTAACCTTGATTTTATATGCATGTAACCCTTGTTACCTTGATTTTATATGCATGTAATTAACCCTTGCAACCTTGATTCCCCATACACATGATACAGGTAACCGTTGTAACCTGCATTCCCCATGCATGCAAACCTTGTAACCTTGATTCTATATGCATGTAACCCTTGTAACATTTATTCCCCATACATGTAACAGTTCCATTCCTCATGATAAACCCTTGTTACCTTCATTTTCATGCATGTAACCCTTGTAGCCTAGATTCCCAATGCATGTAACCCTTGTAACCCCTGAAGTCATGGATAGGAGATTTATTGGATAAATTGTGTTGCCATGCGTGTTAGCAGTGTAATTAAGCACTTGTAACCATTGAACTAATGGGGGTTACAAATCTATACCACTTTAATCTGGTGCATATTGTGTGCCCTATATGAAGTCAAGTGTAAAATTCACACATAAATGTCAGTAACTCGATGATCAGGTAATGTTGCACGAGTTACTTCTTTACTACATGTATACAACATGTTTAACTATATATTTGTTTTTCCTGCAATGGCTGCATAATGGGATGCATAAGGGCAGGTGGCTTTAACAATAACATGATTCGGCATGGTAAACATTGCTCATTAACCCCATTAATATCTCATTTTGCATCTTCTTGAACGTAACTAATGTCATGAATAAACTATTTTAACCTGCAAATCTCCATATTCAGCCACAGACTGCTCACCACTCCACTGTGACATTTTTCATCAACAAGGCGCATTTCAATGAAGTGTTGATTTCATTCGCCCATATCGCGGTAAAGTGTGTATTTTTTGCGGTCACCACAAATCGATGTTAGATTCGTCCCATACAAGGACATGTCTTTGGAAGGATAAGAAAATCGTACACAATCCATGTTACAATTCAAAATATACGTCCTTGATTGATATCAACATTGCTTAGAGATATTTGGTACATTAAGGCCACATCAAATTAATTAATAGATTCCCATCCTCACCCGCCCCATTTTTTCCAAGCTCAATTTTTTTTTTCAATTATTCAGAAATTTTCTTTAAATTTCTATCAATTTTAATGAAAATCGTAAAAAAAATATAAAATAAAACACTCCCACCGGCCCCAGATTTTTTGTTACAGATGGATGAGAATCTACAAATTAACTTGATATGGCCTAAGAATCAAAGGTAACAAAATGCTCAGTTCTTTGGTACTAGGATTCCCGGGTTAGTTTACGGAATCAAAGGTAACAAAGTGCTTAGAGACTATCCATAAAGAGAAACACCGAGGACTTCGATAATTCCGGCTGTCTGATTTTTGGACTCCTTTGGTTTTATCGGAGACATATAAAACACGTAATTAAATGTCTTTCGTTTTATCCATTTTAAAAGAATTGCGGTTTTTTTTGCCCATAGAACCTTTATTTTTTTTTAAATAATTCCATCTTGTACATTTTCATGAGAATTCACCAACTCCAATTCATTTTGTCTACTTTGTCAGTTTGTCACATCCATTCATGGCCAAACCATAGATATATTAGTCCCGGCATAGATTTATATCTATGGTCAAACCCGGCTACGTTAAACCTAAAAAGTCAGGAAACTGATTAGGTTTCCCGCCAAAATTTTAATCTTTCACATCTGAAACCTATTTGTTTAAGTTACATTGGCGGTCCCGGGTGTCCAGGGATTGTAGCCATCCTTTTCTGGGGTTTTGTTTCAATTTCATGCAAAATCTTAAGTAAAACATAAGAAAAATTGAAAAAAAATTATTGGAACCCCTCTTTTTCTGGAATGCTGTCGGAAACCCTTTTCGAAGGCTGGGTCCGCCGGTTGGTTAGACTACTAAGTCTTTTTCAATTTTCTCACGTTAAATCACAATATGAAATATTTATTTTCAAATTAATGGTAGCGAACCCCTCAACACCGAATCTAAACAAAGATACGACGGTTTAATACAACTTGCACAAGACACTTTGCATAATGAAAAAGAGACATAAAGTAACCAGGGAAAATGTCTTAGTCAGTCACTCGGGAGTATATAAAATAGTCCGACGTCTCATATAGTATCATTATAAATATCAGTCCCTTGTGGAAAAAATTTAAAGTTTCGGTCCTAACTCTGATTCAAGATTATTTCTTTACTTAAAATACTGGAATGGTCATTTCTTTTAATATTGTCTACGACTTTTCAATGGTAATTGCTGTTGAGTTGCTACCAGCCACTACCGCACTGGAAGGGGAGGTTTGGCTAGTCATAAAACCGGTTTAACCCACTTTTTTTTCTTAAATACATGCGTGTAACATTCATGGGTCAATTAAATCTAGGTAACAGTATCCGACTCTTCAGGATGCAGTGGTGCAGATTTTCGAAAACTTGACTTAGCGTAATATCTGAGGAGCCATGCACTTCTACACAGGTTGCATAACTAGATATGTCGGAACAACACGTATGCCACCGCCTTCGAATTATCTAATATCAATCTCAAACTGGATTTGTAAGACATCAGAGTAAGCTTCAGGCGACATCAACATGCAGACAGGAATAAAAGCACTGTCCTTGATAAACTGGAGTTTTCTATGTATCGTGTGCGTTTTTGTCACATGTAAACTAACTCCATAACCTTTCATGTTTTCTATTGTATAATAAACATCAATTCAAGGTAACATTTCAAGCGGTTTTGCCAGAAATATTTTTTATTATCACATGAAGGCCATCCTGAAGGCGTGTCCAACAAAAGTCCGGAAAACGTTATATTTCATGACATTTGAAAGTAAAAAAAAATGGAAATTAGCTGAATGAATGCTAACAAGATGAAAAGATCTGAAACTCAGAGGTGAACCAAATGATACCAAGTCAATATCTCGAATGTCTGGAAACTGTTGTGGATTGACGAACAATGTATACGTACTGTATGCCTTGTGTATTCGAAGTTTTGTAAGCTCTTGCGACCATCAAAAACATCAGAGATGATGTTTATGACATCGATAGAATTAATATCAATTGACAGAGGGAAGTATCATAAGATTGGAAAGAAACTCTTAAATTTACCTACATTTTAATAAAGGGAAATCGCAAACCACCGAATATACCAGCCAAATACTGACTTGTCATTAGCGTCGATGTCCAGTGAAATAATTGAAAACATAACATACAACAGATCAGTCATCAACTACCTGAAACGACAGAAAATAACAAAAAAAAGAAAACCAGCATGGTTTCAGAACTAGGAGAGTTTAATTATAAATTCCAAGATTGTATATTGTTTATTTTAAATCAACTGAGACAAAAAGGCCTTTGACAAAGTAAAACGACGAGAGACTACTAAACAAACTCAATAACAAAGGCATCAGAAATGTCAGGACACCAGCTGTTCTCAAGCTAGCGAAGAATCAAAGAGGAGGGGAGGCTATGATGCCTATATCGACCATGGCAGATCTACCTTCACCGATGGTTAATAAAAGACTGCCTACAGAAAATTTGGTTTTGGACATGGCAATAATGAGCATCCTTTCGTAAAATATTGTAGATTTTGATGTCATGCTAATTTCATTGAATTTCTGTGACTTTCACTCCTTCCATATCTGGCACAACATAACAATATATATTTATACAATAATGTTGTGGTTTACATTCACTATGCGAAAATAGTAGCCAGGGTGATGGACAATAGTGCATGACCAGAAGGTGAGTGCACTATTGTCCATCACCCTGGCTACTATTTTCCATAGTCAATGTAAAACACAACATTAATATTATTATTATACTGACTGTTGATTATTCTGAAAAGTTACATTGACAAATAGTTTTGTCCTGTTTAAAATGTTTCACAGTTTGAAAAGTCAACAAAAATACTGTAAAAAGAAATCTTAGCGCTGTTACAGACGACGATCTTTCAACTTAATTACATCAATTGCATAGGTGATCACGCGGATTAGTACCGCAAACTTCAAAACCCCGCCTCCCGCATGATTGATGATGATTGACGTAGAAATCAATAGTCTTCACAACAGCAGTGCTTACTATTGCAATAGTGCAGTCAACGCTATTTCTTTCAAAAACTATGTGAAAACAAAACTGCTATAAAAGAACTTTCTTACAGGAGGTATAATAAACACTATTAATCAAGCATGAGGAATATGCCGATGATTATGACGTTCTGGAATAAACTTGAATGTACCTTAAACAGGATCAGTCATGGAACCGAAGACCACTCGATGAAGGACATACCATATCCAAAGTGTTATTTGGACGTGGACGATATGAGGCACAGGTCATTGCCATTGAGTTTTTCAGTATGACGCGTTTCATGCACAACCTTGACAGATAGATTAGGAAACGGCGTCGTCAATCAAATCATTCAAAGCACCACCACTACTCAGGGTTATAGTGCAAAAAGACTGATTCTGTCCCACCTGCCTTTTTCATGGCTAAATTCTGCCTAGATCACCCATAGATCTGTACGTGCTTAGCTTAAATCATGACATTCATACTTAATGTCTTTGTTGGCATCTCCCAAGACGGAGATGACTGCATCAGCAGGAAAAAGTACATGAGCAGAGCCAGGAAGCCATAAAATGAAATGACTAGCCCAAAGGGGTGATCTACAAAATCTTGGACGTAGTAGAAGTGGATGGTTAGTTAAGCAAACTCATGATTCTCACACTGAAAAGGTTTCTTGCAAGAAGCCTTCATTCGGAGATCAGAGATGAACACACATGCCTAGAGCAAGGGTGACGACCTTATCTAGTCGACTATAGAGCTATCTCTCCAGATTTCTGCGGTGGGTTCTTTTCCATTGAACTAGCATCTACCTCGTCAATCGTTTATTTATTGGAGCATGCCAAGCAGAGGATTTTTTAGAATGAGCTGTTTGGTCTAAATATAATCGTAGAATTTTTGAACTCGATTCAAGTAGAGTATCGTTCATGGATGATGCGGGTAGTAGATTGTTTAATGTAGAGACCGTTACCCCCAAATTTCACCGTGCAAACGCACACACCACGCTTCAAGTTAAGCCAGAACCGATGGCTTGGGAGCTGGTAGTTCCACTCAAAGCACCTACACCCGAAAAGGACAGAATAGTCTTGGCAACCAAGACAAGAGCTCTAATAATCAGACCGGCTAACATGAAGAGTAAACCACCTACCTTCTCGTGCTCTCCTTCAACTGGGTGGCGCTCAGCTTCAGATTCATACCACCAGAGCCGTTCTGTAGTATGTTGGTGATCTTCTGGGTCTCTTTGATGGGAGAAATTTCGTGTGCATGCCTCTGAGGTTCAAGTCATGGAATGGTGAGTGGCAACTCTTTTCGGCTGTCTTTTGTCAAATTCAAACCGTGTTTTGACAGGCCATTTAGTTATACTTCGAAAAGATGAAAGCAATAATTTGATGTTTTCCTAGTAGGCAAATTGGGCGAACGTCTTAACTGGTGAGGGTCACGGATAAGTATGATAGGTTATCTAGATTTTTAGGTTCTTTATGCCAGGATCGACACCGGAAAAAAAGCTGTAGATGGTGGACTGTTTGGAGACATTGACGTAACTACCGCTGTTCACCATATATGATGCTATTGATGTTGATGATTTTGACGATGCGTTCACCCTTCCTATAGCCGTTGTTGGACCTGTTATAAGTGTATACCTTACACTCGAATCCCAAAACGATGTTGATACTGTTGTCGCCATCGAAATCCATCTGACTTTGATGAGTGTTGCTCGAAGAATCGTGCTATTGGCCCGACGGTGATCTTATTCTTATGGTTGTTGATCTTTAATGTCATCGATTCCATACGAGCCAATGCTCAGGGTGATGAAAAAACAGTGGCGACCATTGTCGAGGCGTAGCATAGAGAGTTGTTGGCTAAATGTAAGGAATGAAGTAGTTCACCAAGGCGATCTCACATTTTTCATCTTCATAGAGTTGCAAGGGATGGCTTGAACTAGGTCAGGATCGACTTCCGGTTTCAGATACTATGAATGATTATCCCTGTTTTGGCACGGTATTGTATGCAATCCGCTTTAGCAATGAAGTGTCCATTTATTTATAGTCTTTACTAATATTTATGGAAACCGTCATAGTGCTTCTGGATATTGATTGCCTTGGCCAAATTCGAGGGTTATTTGTCATCGTCATCAGCCGTTGAATCTTTCAACCACAACTGGTTGATTCCAAGACATTTTGAGAATTCGTCAGGGTATGTTTGCATTCCCATCATGGTTGCAGCAACACCTGGGTCGTTAAGGTTATCAAGCTGCTAGTCTCTTTGTAGCTGATCCTACGGAAAAGACATATGACACCATTTGAGCGACAGTTACCACATTTGGGTCAGCTTAGGCGGTTCCATCGTTCTTGTGAAGCCGGCTTTCGACAAAGAGGTAGCCCTCGGTGGGATGAAGGAACTCCTCCGGGATCTTGATATTGATCCCAATTTTGGCACCAGCGTTGTTGAGCTCTGCGATAGATTGGATACTTTCATCGTAGGTCACTCATTTGGTGATGGTAAGCATTCAGCAATAGGTATTTATCGCGTTGCATACTAGTGTAGTTGTAAAAGGTGGCCGAGATGAGACTGTTCAAACAGGTTTGCCGTGGTTGAGTTCTTTCGCATTGGTTTGTATCCTTACTTGGGTTCTTGCTAGTCACACTATCTCCACGACATGGTTGACCCTCTTGAAGCCCCCCTTCTCATCCCCTTTCAGGGCTGCATTCATCGCGTGTAAGGTTTTATACCCAAACGTTTTGGCATTAGAAGAGATAAACACCCGCCAGTCAACTTAGAGGCAGTATCAAATGACCTTTTGACCACCCTCTACATACCTCCGTCTGTAACCTTTGTTGATAAAGAGTGGCATTGTCTTTTTAGCAGTTCACGATGCCTGAATTTTCTTCACGGTTAATGTAACCCATGGGTTTCAAGGCGTCAAGGATCGCCACCATCTCGTTGCAAACTATTTTTTTCCGGCTCGAGAAGCAGCGGCACAATGACCCAGGTGATCCAGCAAAGGAGCGAGGTCTTTTGGCTGAAACCACTGACACTACACTACCAAATTTGTCTTGCTTGTAGATGTTCAATCTCCTTAAGTTTATAGCTTCTGTTCACTCTGGCGGTCCTCTACACCACGGAATTTTATCGATACATGGTAGCCGATGGCCACAGAATGTCACCATATCTATAAGTATTTGGGATAGATCGATTCGTGGCGCTTCATCACATTGAGCTCCAACAGGTCGGTTGTGCCATTGTAAGTAGATAGATGTGCCATTTTCCGATATCAGCAAAATGTATGGTCAGCCTTCGGAGTCATAATAAGTTGGAGATATTGGTACAAAGGTGGTACCTAAGGATGGTACGATGGGTAGCTGATCGGCAGGGGTATCGGTCAAATACCACAGGCAAATCCTCCATCATTTGAGTGATATGGGAAGCTATGTCCACTTGGCGAGATCTCGGTGCAACCCAATATTGGTGAGTCTATGCTGCATATTGCTGGCTTGAATGACCCACTTTGTGTAATGCAACCCTTTTACTGCTCGGGTTTAGTGATCATGATGAACGTCATTTATCTATAGCACCAAGTGCTGTTGAAAGCCCCTAAACGTTTGACCGAACGAATCTCAAAGTTAGAACAAATCCATTCAAAAACCTTAAGCGTTTGAGCAAACATTTGAGGTATTTCATGCATTTGTATTCACTTGGATTGTAGAAGTATGAACACTGACTGCCAGGGACTGTATTAACACTACTTTAGCCTCTGACTGCTCTCACAATACATGATTGCTGCATTGGCCGACGTTTCAGGTTGGAGAAGAAAGGATCCCTCCTTTTTGAAATTTTCACGGTTAATGCGATGTGTAATAAACATTTCAGCACCACATCTGATCTTCTGTGTTAAATGTCGTAGGAAGACAACACGGTAGGCTTGGATATGATAATAACTAGGAACGGGCAGTGGTGGAAGATTGGGGCCCGTGAAGTGAGTGGAGCAAGGAATATAGAGTTCGTTTGTTTTTCCATTACAGGACTCGTGAGCAAACTGATCAATCGGATCCATATCTGTGGAAATGGATCTGCTCAGACAGGGGACCAACATGAACGAGCGCGTTTGAACGCTAATAGCAATCCCATAGTCTGGTATAATCAAATAAACCCAGTCGACGAAGCAGCCTACCACCAAAAGGTTACTGCAACCTGCAACTATATCTGCGACAGGTCCGTGCAAGACTCGCTCGAAGACATTCCAAAACCACCAGAACAAAAACGCATGGACGGTAGCATCCAACCTACCAGTGGCACAAAAGTACGATTCAGACTGGATGTAGGGAAGTTCGTCGAGGAATTGCACAAGACGGCAAACGCAGACACCAGAAGAGGCGGGTGACGGTGGGCGGGTTGGATGAAACTAGTACATGGGCAGCTGATCTGGTGAATATGAGTGCCTTTTCCCGCAATAACTGCGGATACCAGTTCCCCCTCAGCATCAGCGAAGTCTTCTCCATACGTTGCTTGTGTCGCTAAATGATAAGGAGTGTGCAAAAAATGTCGGCCCTAAGCTCCGTATTCAAACAGCGCATCTCTATGAGGCTTTTAAGAATACTATAGAAAGAGATGTTCCGGGACCTCAGATCGAGCTCTACTCTACAGAGAGTAAGAAGAAATCGAGCATCGTCGATGGCTGGAACTGACCAATGATGGATATATGTTCAAGTACTTCTCAGCAAACTCTGCATTATGGTACCTAGGTATTCTGTCCGATCTTGTCCGGTCATTCTGCAATTTATATAGGGATTTTCACCAAGAAGAGCCCACTCCAAAACCGCTACACGCCTCGCTAGACCAAGGAAGTATTCACCATCTCACAGCAGTTTTATACGCAGCCACCTACCTCGAACACTTCAACAATTAGATCTCGGGATCCTTCTACAAGCCTGAGCTACAGAACACTGTCCAATAGAACTTGACAGGGTATATTGCGCTTCCCAGTAAACTACACGCTGAGCGCCAGTCCTGGAGAAGACACCGATGATGCTCAGGATGAAATAGCATTCATTTAGATTCATCAGTGATCGTGCGCGAGAGTATTGAATCCGTTGTGGGTGATGTGTCGCTTGCATTGATTGGGCTGGCAGGTATCAATCTTCTCGATGAAACACTCAAAGCCCGCATAGATTGCGAATAGGATCCTCGTACTACGGTTGTTGTTGGTGAACCACACTGTAGCTCTATGTCAGTTTTTACTGACTTTTATTCTCATCGGATACTTTTCAATCTCATCTCGTTCTCAACACCTTCGAAGCCGAAAACATTACATTATTGCCTTTGTTAAAGGATTCGAACCTATCAATTGCCTTTACCGTGAACGCGAACTCGATTGTGTAATCTTGAGCTTATCTATCCACTTCTAGATCTTGTGCTGCCCAACGCAGTTTTTATGCGTCTTGTCAACTTTTTCCTGCTGAATGTCGGACAGCATGCCTAAATGTAGCATTCCAGGTCCTGGTTCCGGACATAAACCATAGTTTTTTTCTGCAGTTATAGCCTTGGAAAGTAGGGTGTAGGATCTCCCTGCTAGGGATTGTAGGCACTCCGTTGGGTTCCAAGGTGATGATAAAGTAAGTGAGAACCGAACCGTCAGTCTAAAAAGAACAATCCAAGGACAATGGCAACGTCGGAAAAACAAAAAACGAAGACATAACATGGGCATGACACAGAAAAGAAAATGAAGACACGCACATATACAAAAATGAACAACACGGACCCAATAAAAACCATGGGTGAGATCAGGTGCACCGGTAGAGTAAGCATCTCCTGCTTCTTATAAGACACCCGCCGTGTTGAACATGTCAACTCCGGTAGTAAAGTCAAATCCGGTAGAGGAAAAACAAACTTTACT
>MJUU01021546.1:146747-165944 GCA_002080025.1 Modiolus philippinarum
GAAAGTGAAAAATGAAGTGTATGTGGACACAATACAAACACTGACACAGTTGCAGAGAAAGATGAGATGAAAATAATGTGTCAAAGTGAAGGAAGGACAGAAAGACGGAAACAGGAAGTTGATTGCATATGGCCGAAAAGGGGTGGCACAGTATAGGACCCATTACTGAAACACCATACAAAATATTCAAAGGCTGTGATGTGTGGTTGCTGATAAAGTGTAACGAAAAAGTCATATTTTGTAAATGAATTTGATAAAAGCACCAAGTCGGTAAACAGGAAGTAGTAAAGCAATTAAACTGATTGAGGAGAGACAAAGTATAGTACCAAATATTAAGTGACTGTCATGTTTGGTTGCTGAGAAAAGTGTGAAGAAAAAGTCCAATGTAGAAAATAAAGTAAAAAAGTCACAAAGTCGGTCACTAGGAAGTGGTGATTCGGGCAGAGAAGGAGGGGAGCAGTAAAGGACCCAATACTTATGCACTTATGCACCATACCAAATATGAAGTTGCTGCGATATGCAGGTGCAGAAAAAATGCGACGAAAATATTGTGTGACAGATGGACAGACAGACAGAAGTGAAACAGTATACCCTCTCCTTCGGAGCAGTGGTATGATATGTTTTACTGCAAGTTCAAATATTGAAATTATACGGAGAAAGCTGGCGAATTATATAATGATCTGTATTCACCTGATTAGGACTGGCTTTGACCTGATACAGGTTACTTAAGTTAGCTAGAATTTCAGTATAATTATACCCCCCCCCCCTTAAACAAAGTTTGGGGGTATATAGGAATCACCCTGTCTGTCTGTCTGTCCGTCTGTCCACACTTCTTGTAAGCGCAACTCCTCTTAAACCACTTGAAGGATTTTGATGAAACTTTACACAAAGGAAGGACGCTATATGGAGATGTGCATGAAGGAATATAATTATTGTCCGAAGACAGAAAGGGGAGATAATTTCACTTTGACTTTTCGTAGATTCCCTATGTATGGGTAACCTTGTAAGAGCAGCTCCTTTTAAACCACTTGAAGGATTTTGATGAAACTTTACACAAAGGAAGGACACTATATTGAGATGTGCATGAAGGAATATAATTTTTGTCGGAATCCAGGAAGGGGAGGTAATATGACTTTTGACTTTTCATAGATTCCTTATGTATGGGTTACCTCTTGAGTGCCACTCCTCTTAAAGCACTAAAAGTTGTAACACACCTGTATTGTGTCCACACCCACTTAAATTTCCACTTACCATATCAATTCAGGGTTCAATGAGCGGGGGGTATATTTGGCTGCCATTCGGCGACAGCTCTTGTTCTTGATACTGTGACCCTGATCTAGAGAAATGATTGATGGTTTTGATTGACGGTTCGGTTCTCACTTACTTGAGTATTGAGCAAGAAAATCAAAACGAATTCTGCTCAAAATTTAAATTCTTTCATCTTTGAAATCTCAGCTTATCGTGATATTTTCATTCACTTGCATTCAAAATGGTCCACTGGAGACATAGGTTGTTAAAAACAAAAGATCTTGTAAATATATGTACAGGCAATGTGTATTAAGTGTTGAGCAGTGTGATAACTATGTAACATAATGAATAATTTAAACGACCGTTAAAGCTTAGAAACTTTGAATGATCATACATGCTTATTTATTCAACAGCAGAAGTGAACCATGGTATTAAATATACTAAAGACTTGCTAAATTAAACTTGTGTGTGTGTATATGTTTGAAAAGATCAAAATTATGCACTGTGAAAAGATGAAATCTGTATATAAATGGAAAAAGACAACACAAACCTACAGTTTAACCCCAAAAATAGTACAATTTGAAGTAGCCATATGCACCAGTAGGTCAGTTTTGATCTTGTCCAGCCTTTTCCAGGACAATGACTGCAAGATATACATGTATTTTTTTTATATGAAATGCCACTAAATTTTTATAATTATATTTTCTTCATATTTTTTATTTTATTACTTTAATTGTTGGGACATTTAAATATTTCTTAATGTATGTTCATGTATCCTTTTTTAAATATGTGCCCAAATCTGAACTTGAATATTGTTCAATGGTAGTGTTGTCTGTATTGTTTGCTGTGATCCACAAAAATACAGTCATTTTGTAAATCATTGAAAAAGGCTAGTATTCCAGTCCGACTTGATAGCTTGATTACTGATGGAATTAATGATGGGTTGACTAAGTTTTCAGTTTCTGATAAAAATTTTATAAATAATCCTTGATTTCTGATTAAAATAATCAGTAATTGCACATTAACTGAAAAAAACAAATCGAGGTGAAACAAAAACAAAGCCAGGAAGTATCTACTTCCTACAACAAACATCTTAAACCTACAGAAATCTTGTGGAATGATTCATTCATTTGAAAAATCCATTACATACAAAGAAGTTAAAACTAACAATAGTCAAGAAGTTATTGGATGGGTCAGCTGCTTGTGCTTAACCTTCCTTTACAATACTTCTGAAACTCACTAACACACAAAAATTTAACATTTTCAGAAATGAAATTACAAAGTCAAAAGCTTTATAGCTTTCTTTCAGACAAGTATGTACTTCTGAAGACCAGTTACGCATAAAGTATTGTTGACTAACACTAACATTAGTCGAGAAGCTCATCTATCAGGGAAACTTAAATGATGACTTTAGAGTAGGAAATTGTGGACAAGGTTTAAATTTATATTCAAGACATATTAATGTCAATTTTAAAGTCAAGATAATGTTTGATCCATCAAGTAAGATATGATCTCATCACAAAGCCTGATCAAAATTACTAGACACAGGGAATCTGAGGTCAAGTATGAAGAACCACAAACGAAAGTCACATTCTTGTACGGATAGGACAAAGAATATCTACTGCTTACAATGATCTAATTATAACCATGGTGAATCCAGTACATCCAGTGGGAGGTATGAATATTTACATTATCACTTGACCAATGAAACAGAAAGACATATCAACAAGTATTATATATCAGTGGCAAATCTGACATCACGTGCCTAACTAAGCCAATAGTTACAGGACTAACAGCATATTTATACTTAAAATGTATCTGATAAAATATTAGACAAAGAGATAACAAATGGACATTGTGACAAAATTTACAAGTTGCAGATCATAAAAAAAATGCAACGACAATATTCATGATGGACGGAAGGAGGGAATGACTGAATGACAGAATGATGGACGGACGGACAGAGCTAAAACAGTACACCCCCTCCTTTGGAGCAGGGGTATAATCTACCCAAAAATCAACGGAAAAGAACAAGTTCAATTTCAACTAACTTGTATACAATGCCAATTAACAAAATTCAAAAATCAAATTGTGACTCATCTTTGTAGGTACAGAACTAAATAGGAATAAAATTCGTAAAGGTTCCACAGAACCTAATGTCTCGCCCGCTCACTTCATTTTCATTATAATTTGGCCTATATTCAGGTGAGGTTGCTAGGTAGAATTTCAAGAAATAACTGGTCTTAGAGACTTTCATACCAAAATTGGTATCAGATAATTTTGTACAATGACTGTTTTCAATGAAATGTTTGCCAAAAATGTTTGGCTGCTAAGCAGATTCCAAAAAATAATGGGTTTTTTAAAGTTTCATGAAATTTTCCACGACCAGAATCCAGGATTTTGGAAATTTCACTATAGAAAATAATTTATACAGTAAGAAACTGAAAAAGATATGGTTGCTATGTAAAATTCCAAAAAATAACAGATTTTCGAGAGTTTCAGGAAATTTACCAAAATAAGAATCAAAGATTTTTGCAATTTGACGTTTGAAAATGATCATTTTAACTGAAAGGAACTGAAAAAGTTATGGTTGCTAGGTAGAGTTCCAAAAAATAACTGGTCTTTGAGAGTTCCAGGAATGTAAATCAAAATTGGAATCAAAAACTTTTGCAATTTCAGTATTAAAAATGTGTGTTAGATTCAAATTTATTAAAAAAGGCATTGTTGCTAAGAAGAATTTCTAAAAATAGCTTGTCTTGGAGAGTTTCAGGAAATTTACCAAAGTTGGAACCATTTTGTTTAATTCTTCAGAGGTCAAAATTATGCTTGATACTAAAACATTGTTAAAATTTGTAATTGAATGCAAAAATTTCAAAAATTATTGGTCTTTGACATTTTCAGGAAATTGACCAAAGTTGGAATCGTAATCAAAATTCCAGCAGCCTGTTACACATCTTCTCATTTTAATGCAGAAATGTCAATTTTAATGTAATTCTATCAAGATGCAAAGACTCTATTCTACTTCTTAACAACTAACAATGAAATTTTTTAGAAAAAAACTTAGTCCATTTGACTTCTAAAAAATTTTAACCACGCGGTTAAAATAAATTTCTTGCGCAAAAAAAATAAGTAGAAATACGGAAAAACTAAATAAAAATTTTCGAATTTTTCAGCTAGAGGTAATTTTCTGATCGATTTCTTGCTTTTGTCCAAATTTCAAATGATTTCATAACGATTTTATGACGATATTGAAGTTTAGAAAACTTTAACCACAGGGTTAAAATAAATGACGCTGATGCCGACGACGGAATTTTGGATTGCTATGTCTTGCTTTCGCGACTTTTATTGCGGGCAAGACAAAAAGTAATTTTGGAGGAGTTTATCATTGAGTAAACGGGGCTGACTCACTCACAAACTAAATAAAGTCCAAAGGACTTTATGTAGAATTTGTGAGTGAAAGGCCATATTTATACATCCATAAACTCCTCCAAAATTACTTTTATTTCTTATAATTCAATCCTTTGAAGTCAAAACAAAGTTGTTACTGAATTTGACATCACCATATGCTGCACTATCTAATCTTGTAATGTACTAGTGGGCTAGAAACAATTATCGAGAAAATAACTTCTTTTTTGTTCATGACGTTGACCAATGAAATTTGAAGTTGCATTAGCACTTGGAATTATATAACCCTATTGAAGAGATATTGCCAGAAATGGACCATAAACAAGGAGGAACAGACTGACAAGCTGATTGATATACTATTAATGTAGCTGAATATAGGTAACAACAAAATTGCTGTTTTTACACATTTTAAAACAATTATCTTCATCATGGTGCCACATATTCTAATATTGTATATTATTATTAAAATGTTAAATAATATCCCTCAGACTGATTGAACAAGCTAAAACCATTCTAGGAACAGCTTAAAATCAACAATCCCACTAAAGTCTGGAAAGACACTGTGTGTTTAATTTATTTCATCAGCTGTCTGTTTTTGCCTTTTTCTCTGGCGATGGTGAACCACTCACTACATCACTTATCCATTTTAGATATGGTGGATTTCCATTGTCAATCTACAAGCAGAGATATATTATTAAAATCTCAAATATTTAAATATTACTTGTATTCAAAATTGTACTACATTATTATACTTTTTTTATTTTGATTTATTCATGCTTTAATTAATTATTAAAAACTTTCAAAACTTAATATATGCAGATCATCGAGAGTCTATTAACCAAATGGTAAGTACAGTGCTCCCTCGTTATAACGCTCCTCTTTAATGGCGGTCTCTCACTTATTGTCAACCCTTTTCAAAGTTCAATTTTCAAAAAGTTTCATAGTTTCTATGCAATTTATTCCCTTGATACATCGCCACCCTAGCTTATTGCCAAAACTTTCACTGGTCCTAAAGATGGCAATATAAAAAGGGTGCACTGTATTAAACATTATTACAATTTTAACAAGAGCTGTTGCCAAATGGCAGGCAAATATACCCCTCGCTCATTGAACCCTGAATCGATATGGTAAGTGCAAGTTTAAGTGGGTGTGGACACAGTAATGGTGTGGACACAATACAGGTGTGGACACAATGATATAATCTTCAAGAAAGAACTTTTCGTAAGGGTGCCAATGAAAATATTCTGTCAAAATCAGACAAACATAAAATTCACCCCATTTTTGCTTCTTTGACATTTTACACAAAAATCATATAATCATTAGAGAAATTTCATTACAACACTTTAAATCAACTTTTCAAGTGAAATCCAATGAAAAGAGTGTTTCTCTCCCCCAGCTTGATTTCACAATATTTATAGCTCTTACACGTTTTTCGGTTAATGGACCTCCAAGAGTTTTGGTTTAATCTGCACTGATGAGACATAAGTTGTTGAAATGCGCATATGCAGAAAATAAATTAACAGTAGCTTCGGTATTTTGTTATCTATGCCTTGAATTATATAATATTTATAGCTCTTACACATTTTTCGGTTAATGGACCTCCAAGAGTTTTGGTTTAATCTGCACTGATGAGACATAAGTTGTTGAAATGCGCATATGCAGAAAATAAATTAACAGTAACTTCGGTATTCTGTTATTTATGCCTTGAATTATATCTTTGAAAAATTGCCCAAGTCCAAAAAATCATTGCAGAAGGAATCAACGAAAGTCCCAGTCAATTACTTCCCCTTTCTGTTGTCCGAAAATAGTTATATTCTTTCATGCACATCTCAATATATTGTCCTTCATTTGTGTAAAGTTTCATCAAAATCCTTCAAGCGGTTTAAGGGAAATTGCACTTACAAGAAGTATGGACAGACTGACAGACGAACATACAGACAGATAGGAGGATTCCTATATACTCCCCAATTTTTGTTTGCAGGGGTATAAATATATTTTAATATCACATTTTAGAACATGACTTGCTTTCAAAAATGATAACTTTGCAAAAATTTTGAATCAAAATTTAAATAGTATAACCCATGCATGTTTTCTTTTGTTTGTTCAAGGTAAAACATTATTTAGAAATACCAAGCGATTATTTATTGAAAAAAAATCCATGTAACTACTGAAACATATATACATTATTTTTTTTCACATTTATACAGTTTATTCAGATTTATACAATTTATTCTTTTCGTTAATTCATTAATCATGTTAACTGAAGTTGAAATACAATGACTGGGAAAAACAGGGGGACTGGGCCACTACCACAGACAGAAATGGCCCACATGGAGTTCCCTTATGAGGACAAAAGGAATGACCCATTGATTTTTGTTCAAATCTTGGAAAAAAGGCTGAAAATGGCAAATAATATTTCTTAGTTAAGTCATACATAAGCATGACCTGTTTGTTAGAAATATTAATGGTGCACATTTTTGTATTGTTGTATTTTTAAGCATGTATATTTCTCAAATGATAATTCTAATGCAACATTAATTTAACAGAAGTTTTGATTGGTCAAAACTGATCATCAATTCAACTTTCTACACAACTCGGACATAGAAGTTACCCTGTTTAGTTTGGTTTCTTGTACGGTTACAAATACACAAGTCAAAAATATAACTTGAAATAGTTTGATTGCATTAGAATTTCAATAACAGTCTATTATTTGAATATCTGGGTGCATCAACCATGATTTGATGGTCAAAATATAACTTTTTACAGGTTCTGCACAATTGCCGGTAAACTGCATTTTTGACCATCTAATCCACAATGAACACCCTTTGATATTCAAATTATGAACTGGAATTGCTTAAAATAGAGAGACATATTCAACATGTTCAAAGAAATGAGGTCTTTACAATGTAAAACAAACTCTAGAAATTTATTGATTCAGCTGTAATGTAAACTTAACAGTCAAATAACTAACTAGATGATACTGATTCACTTACTATGGAACTTATGACCTCTGCAACATCATAGGGATGGTTTTCTCTATAATATAGTATAAAATATATCTATATATAAATTTCAATTCATCTTTCATGTTGAATTACCCAAATATGAATTTTAACCCAGACATTAAAAATACAAACTTTTATAATTAACACTGAAAACAGAAAGAGGTTGTTTGTGCTACCTGTATCCATTTCAAGGTCAAGCAAACTCTTGGTTTTTTTCAGTAACACTTGTTGCAATACTTTGGAGAGATGAATGTTATTTCCAATAGGGTCCACGATTTAAGCTATGTTCACAGCTAAAGCCACCTTGGAGAAGATCTTTGAATGAGTTTTTCACATACAGTCCAAAGTTAAAAACTATGTTCTCAATTGGCGGTCATCTTGGATGAGACACGTACCTGTCATATATCTTTTATGGTTCTAATTGGACTGGTAGTTTCTGAGAAGAAGAACTTTGAACATTTTTTTCCCATAATGGTCCAATGTTAAACCTACTTTCCTGCTGGCGGCCATCTTGGATAAAGTACAGACCTGTTGGATACCTATTTTGGAAGGGACCATCTAAGGACCATTGTGACCATTTTTGGTTCTAATTGGACTAGTAGTTTCTGAGAGAAGATCTTTGAATGTGTTTTCAATTCCATAAGGTCCAATGTTAAAACATTAGTCCCCACTGGCGGTCATTTGGGATGATGTACGGACCTGTCTGTTACCTTTGTCTTGAGGAACCATCTAAGGACCATTATGACTAAGTTTTTTTCTATTGGGAATAGTATTTCTGAGTAGAAGATCTTTGAATGTCTTTTCCCATAGGATCCAATGTTAAAACTATGTTTACTGATGGAGGCTATCTTGGATGAGGAACAGACCTGTAGGATACTTTTTTGGAAGGGACAATCTATAAAGAACCATTATGACTATGTTTGGTTGTAATTGGACAAGTAGTTACTGAGAAGAAGATCTTGAATGTCTTTTCCCATAGGGTCCAATGTTAAAACTATGTTCCCTGCTGGCGGCCATCTTGGATGAGGTACGGAACTGTCAGATACCTTTTTTGGAAGGTACCTTCTAAGGACCATTGTGACTAAGTTTGGTTCTTATTAAACAAGTAGTTTCTGAGGAGAAGATCTTTGAATGTCTTTTCCCATAGGGTCAAATGTTAAAAATTATGTTCCCTACTGGTGGCCATCTTGGATGAGGTACGAACCTGTTGGATACCTTTTTGGTGGGAGCCATCTAAGGACCATTATGACTAAGTTTGGTTCTAATTGGACTAGTATTTTCTGAGAGGATCTTTGAATGTCTTTTCCCATAGGGTCCAATGTTAGAAATATGTTCCCTGCTAGAGGCCATCTTGGATGAGGTACAGATCTGGCAGATACTTTTTTTGGAAGGGATCATATCTAAGGACCATTGTGTGTAGGTTTAGTTCTAATTGGAATAGTAGTTTCTGAGAAGAAGATCTTTGAATGTGTTTTCCATAGAGTCCAATGTTAAAAATATGTTCCCAGCTGGCTGCCATATTGAATGAGGTACAGATCTGTCAGATACCCTTTTTTTGGAAGGAACCATCTAAGGACCATTATAACTAAGTTTGGTCCTAATTGAACAAGTAGTTACTGAGAAGAAGATCTTGAATGTCTTTTTCCATAGGGTCCAATGTTAAAACTATGTTCCCTGCTGGCAGCCATCTTGGATGAGGTACGGAACTGTCAATACAATTTTTAAAGGGGACCACCTAAGGACTATTGTGACCAAATTTGGCTCCGATTGGCCCAGTGGTTTCAGAGAAGATCTTTGAATGAAAAGTTTACGACAGACGACAGATGGACAACATCCTGGCATAGCCAGCTGAGCTAAAAAGAGCTAGTTTGACCTTCTATTTCTCTTGCCCTGCAATTCCATATCATACAAATAACATTATTCTTTTCTGAAATGACCCTCAATACATAAGTTCATTAGAAAAAAAACAAAACAAAACTAACCAAAAATGAGGGAGATGTGAATGTTTTTTTTTTCATTTCTCATTATTACAGCTTAAACATTCATTTATTCATTGATTTTTTAACTTTTTTACCATTTTTTTTGGCCATTTAGGGATTGCTATATGGTGTGAGGTTCCTCACTGTGTTGAAGACCAAATGGTGACCTCTAAATGCTTTGTTTTGGGTCGTTTTAATATGTAGATGGGATGATGTATCCTTGACATTTATCCCATTTCCTTTCTTTTTCATATTCATGGTCTTTTCAAATATTTAGATTTTATCTACACTGAAGAGACACAAGTTGTTGAAATGTGCTTATGCAGAAACTTAATTCACAGTAACTAAGTTTTTAGTTAATCATTACATCAAACTATCCATCTCTTAATTCTAATGTACATTATATGACCAACAGAGTTGGTGCAATAAGAGTATTTCCTGTATATTTCATACACAGCCCAATAAGCAAAAAAATCCTATTCAATGGCATTTCTACCATTCAATTCAAAACATTATGTTTTTTAACTGTTTTGTTTTAGTATAGTCTTCTTCACTGCAGTTTCTACAATTTAAATGTTTACAAAAAAATCATACCATGATTTTACTTGCATAACTAGGGAATGGTGAGGATTAAATATTTGACATTTTTAAATCATTGATGCTTTAGTACTAAATTTCTGAATTGCCCCAGAAAAAAAGAGTTTCATAAAAAATCAATAAAATCTATTTTTATTTTTGTACTTTTGCTGCATATACATATAATATTGTAACAACTGTTTATAATGTTGATATAACAGCATATAATGTTGACCTTGCATCCATGGATAAAGAGAAACATGGACTAGCGCTGGGGCAGTCTTGAACTTACTGTGAGGTATGATCAAAAGTCTTGTTGAAAGCCTCATGGTGACTTCAAGATAAAGAACAACAATGAAAGAAGTGCTCCATTGGTTTTACCAAGTGTTTGTAGAGACTTTGTTTCATGTGCATTTAATCCTTATCCTTTCATGGTTAATGTAAGGACTGCATATAATTTTGTGCCCACTGAAAATAATATGTGCACTGCAATGAATTTTGTAACCTCTGAATAAAATGTTGTGACAAGACTGAAAACAATTTTATAATGACTGTGTATAATGTTGTAAAAATATATACTGTGTATGTAACTACTGTGTATAATGTTGTAACTACTGTGTATGCAACTACTATGTAATGTTGTTACTACTGTGTATTATGTTGAAACTACTATGTGTAGTTGTAACTACTGTGTATAATGTTGTAACTACTGTGTATAATGTTGTTACTACTGTGTATAATGTTGTTAATACTGTTTATAATGTTGTTACTACTGTGTATAATTTTGTGACTACTGTGTATAACTACTTTGTATAATGTTGTAATTACTGTGTATGTAACTACTGTGTATAATGATGTAACTACTGTGTATGATGTTGTTACTACTGTGTATAATGTTGTTAATACTGTTTATAATGTTGTAACTACTGTGTATAATGTTGTTAATACTGTGTATAATGTTGTAACTACTGTGTATATTTAGTCTCTAACATTGTTTCCAGTTTATTACGTAAATTTTTCATATTTCCTACAGCGAGATAGTTAAATTTTCATTTCATTTCATTTCATTTCACTTAAAAATGTGAAAATTCAACTATTGAGATGTGAGAAATTACCGTAATAAACTGGAAAACAATGTTAGAAATTGTTTCTCTAATTTATACTCAATTTATTTGAGGTAAAGCCATCTCCATAGTCTCCAGTCTCAAGTATGCCACCATTTTGTTGCTATCATCATTGCTATGTGTATCATTGCACCATTCATTGAAAGGGGTGTTGAGTGTAATATTTTTGATAAATGTCATATCATCAATAAATTGAGTTATCTTAGTCATAAAAATGCAAAACCATTTTGTCAGACAATGATGCAGGTATTAATTTCATCAACATCCGGTTGCACTATTTCTAGAAATTGACACGAGACATTTACATGGTTGACCAATCAGCAAGTGAGATCAATTTCCAAACATGTTGTTTGTTAAGTTCATCTAACATCATTTGGGAAGCATTTATTTCGAACAAGAATTAGAGAAAATGTTGTAACTAGTGTGTATAATGTTGTGACTACTGTGTATAATGTATTAATGACTACATATAATTTTGTATCCACTGTATACAATGTTTTGCATGAGCACTGCATAAATTAATGAAACAACTACATATAATAGTACAGCACTGTATATAATGTTCTAATAACTGCAGATGAAGAACAACAATAAAAGCATTGTTCCATTGCTTATTATTACCATGTATTTGTAGAGACTTTGTCTCATTTTCATTTACTCCATATCCCTTTATTGTTAATCTAATAACTGCAGATATAATGGGGACATGGGCACTGCATATGATAAGGCAGCTCAACATAAGACTGTAATGGTGTGCTATACAAAGAGATCCACCAGGACAGAGCAGCTTAACAATACTTGCTTTTATTTGAAATCTTAGCAAGGAGAGGAGGCATTTAGATCCATCAAGGACAGATGCAGCATGAGAGTACATATCAAAGTTAATAATTCTTATCTTCATTAGGACAGAAGGCAAAGAAGTCCATGAAGAACAGATGCAGCTTCAGAGTATTTTTTTTCTTGTCAAGACTTCGTCTTTAAATGGAAGGTATTTTAATTCTTATCTTCATTAGGACAGAAGGCAAAGAAGTCCATGAAGAACAGATGCAGCTTCAGAGAATTTTTTTTCTTGTCGAGACTTCGCCTTTAAATGGAAGGTATTTTTTTCTGGTAACTTTTTATTTTTTTCAAATATTCACAAATGCTACAAGAGTGTATAAATTTACATTGCATAAATATTTGTAAATAATGGAACACTTAAAGAGAGGAAGAAAGAGAAAAGAAATTACAGAGTATGCCCTATTTGTAAAACATATTTAATAAAAGGAAATCTTTACAGTCTTAAAGCAAAGAAAGAAATAACACGAAAGAAGAGAGGTAGCCATATTCCATATAAGAGTAACTAATATATGTATACATGATGTATGGCATATAATCCTATAATAATCAGTATAACAGCAAAGCAAATCTTTTGTGCACCTCACAGTCACTGTCCAATATACTGTGCACAAAAAAAAAACAAAATGAATTTTACAAACCATATTATTTATAACTTATATGCCATGCCTATCAAGTATATTACTTAAAGCAGACCACTTATTTTCAATTCTTATTTTAACTGCAGGTGGCTTTTGAAATGAAGCTGACAGTTTCTCTATTTTGTATGCAATTTTCAATTTATTTATTGCAGGGTTGGTATTTGATTTATGAATCTACAGCTATAAATGTAGTACATTGTATTTACCTATAACAAACAAGATGTGTTTTGTGAAACACTTATGCCCCCGAGTAGAAGTGATGAGGAAACATTTAGCAACTTTGAACACCACTGAACAACAATTAATGTGCTTCTGGCAAAATAGACCCCTCCAATCATTATCCAGGCATTATAAAGAAAACAATTTTCACCCCCACCCCCCTTTTTGGAACATTTATAGTTAACTCATTGTGTTCTGCTTATCAGTGTTATCAGTACTTTGATTACATCAGGGATATTTTCATATACTTCATAAATACTGGTTCTTCAAAAGTGGAGGAATATACAGAAAAGAAGAAATGTAATGTTAGATAATTTTAGTAATATCCCTCATCACTGATATATATAGTTAATATATAAATACCTGTAAAAAGAAATTGAATAAATGAAAAAAATATGCTGAATAATTTAAAAGATTTTTTTACAAAACATATTCTATAGATATCAAGAAACATTTTATCATAAATGAGTTTAATGTTTCTATATATAAAATAAAATAAAATATAATTTCATTTTTCTGGTGAAATTTTATCGGATAGTAACATGCCAAGGTCAAGGTCATGAGGTCACATATTCTGGTACCAATCGAAAGGCTTTTCTCCGAGGAATACACATCCAAAATATGAAAGCCCTATCACTTACCATTCAAAAGATATACTTAATGTTAAAGTTTTTATGCATTTGTTCAAATGCCAAGGTCAAGGTCGCAAGGTAAAAAATTCTGGTACCATTTAAAAGGTCTTGCCACAATGAATGTACATGCAAAATATGAAAGCCATATCACTTACTATTCAAAAGATATATCCAATGTTTAAGTTTATAATTTTTTTCAAAAAGTCCACACATGCCAAGGTCAAGATCACGAGGTCACAAATTTTGGTATCATTTGAAAGGTCTTGACACAAGGAATACACATGCAAAATATATACCCAATGTTAAAGTTTTTGTGGACAAACAGACAAACAGACAGACGGACAGACCAAGAACTACATGCCCCCTGAATCAGGGGCATAAAAACAGATTAAGGGATACTTGATCAATGTCTAAACCTAAAATTACATTTTTTCCTGACAGGGGATATTTAGATCACAACTGTTATGCAGAGCTTCAGCCAAGTTTAGCCACAATTTTTTAACCAAGGAACAATCCCAAAATAAATGAATAATAGTCTCTTTAGTTTCGTTGCAAAAGCTACATAGGTCTGTTTCCTTAATCTTACATTTAAACAACCTTGAATTTGTACTTATGACTATGATTTAATATTTTGTACTGAAAAACAATATATTTGTTGTTTTTTGTACACTTAAAAAGTGACATATAGATTTGTTCCCAGGAGTCTATAGTTTGGTTCAAAACTTCATTCCATTTCAATTGCTTACCCAAAGGATTTTCTGCATACAAATCAATGAATTTGCTATAGAAAAACTGACTGGATTTTTTATTTTTCCTTAAAAAATCTAGATTGACTGATGATATTGTTTCTTTGCACCTTTTCTTTCCAAGACGCTGGAATCATGTGCATTATTCCATAAAATTGAACAAAATCAATGTTTATGTCATTTAATTGACTAAACTCTGCATAACTGTAGAAGGTGTTATGTTCATCGATGAGGTCATTTATAAAGAATATACCTGAATTACACCATTTATCATTAAAAACTGTGTTTTGGCCTATTTTAAGGTTTTTGTTGAACCATAAGGATTGGTTCAAAATTTCCTCCCCTGTTTCTGCACTTTCAGAGCATAATTTACTCCAAGTATTAAAGATAATTGAAAGGTATTTAGTGGAATATGTCATACCTTACAAATTTAGACACATCATCTACCTTCTCTGTGGCTGTTTTTATCATCTGAAAAGAAAATACCAAAGTCTACAAATACATGTATTAACACCTAAATTCTGCCATTATTCAAAATGCTTTACTCAAAATATATTTTTTAAATCGCTCCAGGTTTTAATAGACATTTTGATATTTTTATATGCATATGTATCTTCACATGGACAAAAGCTTGGTACAATCTATAAAGGCTTTAATGAAATCATCTTGTTATCCCATTTTGTTTTAACTTCATTCATATCCAATAAGATATAAACAGCGTTTTGTGTACTGTGTTTTTGTTGTTAATTGGTGATATATCACTGGCTTATTCTGTACTCATTCACATGTTCTGTTGTTAGACTTATTGTCTAAGTGCTCCATATCATGTTTAATTGCAGTTATACAGATACCAGTAAAAGATTGAAAATCCCAAGAGAAATCAATAAAAATTTTCCGTTATTTTATTATAGGAAGTGATGTATCAACAGACATCAATGGTGCTGTGAAGTACCAAATGTATGAGTTTCAAAAATTCATTAAATATTCAATTCATGATTAAAAAACATTCAGCTGTAGTTCACTCTTGCACTTATTTTGAATTATTACATTGTTTGATCATTCAATAAATACAATATATATATATATATATTACATCACAAAATTCCTTTCATTACCATATGTTATCCACTAAAGATAGTTAAATTTTAAAATTTTAGTTGCCAGGGTTGCCAAGCTTTTTAAAATTTTAAATTTAACTATTGAGAGTGGATAAAATAAGGTCATTATCAGGTGTAATCACTTACTCTAATGATTCTACATTGGCAAACGAATACCGAAGTAAAAAAGATGAAAGGGGGATTCAAAAATTAAAATCCAAAATCACAGCAATTTATATCCATCACGAATTGAGACAGCATGACAAAAACAAAACAAAACAAATAAACAACTAGAGGCTCAGAAGGCTGAGCCTGTATCGCTCACCTGGCTTTCTGGTTTCAGCAGATTTTTATATCCGAGGAACTGTAATTGGCAGCAATCTAAGTGAAGGACCTTCCATACATCATTGCTGTAAAGTTGTGTTTAATCTGCTCAAGTCATTTCAATAGAGATAGTCAAAATGTGTATTTTCCCATAACTATGTTGGGCCATGTTTTTGGACCGATCTGAAAAATTTAAGCAATCTTAGTAAAGGACCTTACAAACATTATTCCTGTAAAGTTTGGTTCAATTTGCTTCAGTAGCTTTACAGGAGAATCAAATGTTTTTTCCCATAAGGTCCCATGTTAAACTAAGTTCAGCGCTGGCAGCCATGTTTTTTGGCGGATCACAAAAATTTCGGCAATCTATATAAAGGGCCTTCCATACATCATTCCAGTAAAGTTTGGTTCCATTTGCTACAGTAGCTTCAGAGGATATAGCAAATATATGCTTTTCCCATAGAGTCCCACATTAAAATATGTTCTGCGCTGGCAGCCATGTTTTTTAGCGGATCAGAAAAATTTCGGCAATCTTCATAAAGGATCTTCCATACATCATTCCTGTAATGTTTGGTTCAATTGCTTCAGTAGCTTCAGAGGAGATAGCAAATTTATGCTTTTTCCCATAGGGTCCAATGTTAAACCTAAGTTCTGTGCTGGCGGCCATGTTTTTTGTTGGATCGGAACGAAATGAGCAGTCTTTGCTAAGGACCTTTAGTACATCATTCCTGTAAAGGTTGGTTGAATTTGCTTCAGGGGTTTCAGAGGAGTAGAGGAAAATGTGATTTTTCCCAAAGGGTCCAATGTTAAACCTAAGTTCCGCGCTGGCGGCCATGTTTTTTGTCGGATCGGGACGAAATGAGCGGTCTTTGTTAAGGACCTTAAGTACATCAATCCTGTAAAGTTTGGTTGAATTTGCTTCAGTGGTTTCAGAGGAGAAGAGGAAAATGTGATTTTTCCCATAGGGTCCAATCGAAACCTAAGTTCCGTGCTGGCGGCCATGTTTTTTGTCGGATCAGAACAAAATGAGCAATCTTTGTAAAGGACCTTTAGTACATCATTCCTGTAAAGTTTTGTTTCAGAGGAGAAGATGAAAACGTGAAAAGTTAACGGACGACAGACGCCAAGTGATTGCAATAGCTCACACTGACCCTTTGGGTCAGGTGAGCTAAAAATGAACAAGAACGCCACAAAATTAAAGCACTGGCAGTGTAAATCCCTCTAAAAACTAAGGTACCATAAAGCATGTTATTTTGACGAGTGTAAAATTTGGCGGTTTTAAAGAGAAAATGTATACGAACAATTTTGGCGGTTTTTATTTTCGCGATTACGTAAAATACAAAATAAAATAATTCCCTTGTCACTTAAAAGATGTAAGGTTTGGTTTATAATAAGTGTTGATCAACATGAAATACAATGTATTAAAGAAAAGAATGATAATTATACTTTGTTTTTAAATATTTTTTATTGCCATTAATCAATTATTCAGAAAATTACATGTAATTTATATTAGTACCTGCATTTTCAGTTATCTTAAATATTTGTCACCTACACAGCTTTGCCTGAATACAAACTTTAGACATGCGCAATACAAAAAGATATCCAAGCCGTTATGATGAATATTAATTAAATCCAAAGTTAAAAATAATAATAAATGTTATCAATTTCATATAAATGAACTTGTTTAGATATATAAACTGAAGAATAAAATTTGGCGGAATTTATTTTGGCGATTTTAGCTGGACCGCTAAAATACGCAAAAATTAGCACCCCGCGAAAATAACCAGCTATACGGTATCATCAGATGCTCCTTAAATGATAAACACATTACGTTGTATTCTGAATAGATCGGGTGGGAAATAGCATGGGGCTGTATAAAAGCATATGTTAAATATGAAAATTTATCAAACTGGTCACAACCAGTTTACGCTTCACATATCATTCAAGAAAATGTATTTTATAATAGTCATAAGTTTGAGCAAGTTATTGTATAAAGAATTTCACATTTACATCTCCAAGACTTCATTAGCAACAACAACAATATTATACTAACCAGTAAGAGTTCACCGTCCTCATTTATTTCATTTTCCCATTCATATCTAAAATCAAAACAGATAAATAGAAATTGTAAACTGCTGTGCAAGGCAATAATATGGTATGCTTGTTAATTGTCAAATAGAAATTTAACATCATTGGACTAGAAACAAACTCATGCTCAATCTGACATTAACATATCATATATAAAATCAATTGGTAAGGTATTTCAAATAGGCTTTTAAGAACCTCTTTAGTTATTAATCTGGACCATAACTGAAAAAGACAGTCCAATAAACTTCTATTTTAATGGAACCAGTTTCGACATGTTAATAGAACTCTTTGTAACATGGTCAACTTTTAAACTGTACCCCCAAAGGAGACCATGGTGACTTAATTTTTATTTCAACTGGCATATCAATTTCAGAGATGATCAGAGATGATTGTGTTTTCCATGGTATCCAATGTTAATATGCTTCCTGCATGTGGTCATCTTGGATGAGATGTGGACATAACTGCCAGAATTTTTTTTTAAAGTAAACCACCCATTATTTAAATGTGATTAAAATTGGCCTTCTGGTTCTCTAGGGTCCAACGTTATACCAACACTAATCCAAGCTTTTCTTCTGTTCCAAGGAGGATCTGTTAAAATTTCAGAAGTATTGATAAACTGGAACTAAAGTTATTGACAAAAGTGTTTTCAGTTTTGTCAGGGTTTGGTTTAGACAGGTTTCACTGTACCTCAAAAGAGACTAAGAACTGCGGAAATACAAGACCAAAAAATCTGACACCTACGGTTAAGATTTTTATTATATGTACATGTACCAAGCTTAACTAGAGCATGTCGAAACTGGCGTTGTCGGAAGGGCCCCGCAATTTCGATCCTGAAATTCCATGTAAAAGTAAAATTGAGGTAAGTGGGGATTCACATTCTGTTTGACACAAATGTGTTGATACAGTAATTTGCTGGATACAGTGAATTCTTGAATTTTTACCAAACCATGTCATTTTTCAGCTTCAGACTTAATATCAAATCATTCCAAGTTGATACAGGTCTAAAAATCTTATGAAGATAATTTGGTTTATAGTAAAAAGTAAAAGTATTGGCAAACAGGAAGTGGTTGATCGACAAATTTGAAAAACCACTTTTGCAATTCAACTCATCATTTCAAAGCTTCAAAACAAATTTCCAATCATTCCCTCCAGTAGAAGCCAAGAAATCTGTGACCGAAATTTAGTTTTTAGTAAAAATTCAAAGTCTCAGCAAACAGGAAGTGGATGTCCGACAAACTTGAAAATTGCTTACACAATACAACTCATCATTTCCAAGCTT
>MJUU01021546.1:174724-189619 GCA_002080025.1 Modiolus philippinarum
GGCAGACGGACATGTACTAACCAAGACCAAGCTATATACCAAATATCATTGACTTGTAGCTTCTAGTTATTGAGAAATGGACTTAAGCAAAAAAACTTAACCTGGTCACTGGACCGCGAAATATAGGTCAAGGTCACATGATTTTGGGTCCGACAGATAGGGTTCGCCGTAAGCTACATATGGACCAAATATAAAGTTCCTACATCAATGGCTTCTGTATTAAAACTTGAGTTTACGCCGCCGTCGCCGTCGCCGTCATACTTTGCACGCCTATGTCTCGCTTTCGCGACTTTCGTCGCGGGCGAAACAATAATGAAAATCACAATTTACAAAAGAATTTATACTGTACTAACATCATAAACTTAGTAGACAGTCAACTATCAAAGGTTGTTTGCATAGGGTTAATTGAATCCCACTTTCAGCATTATTTCAGCTTTATGAGGTCAGTCAGTTTTAGTGGTGCAGTTAGTCTTATAATATAAGCCTCCTAGGTTCATATTGTTTTGGGGAAGTTCGCCAATATTCGGACAGGTGCCAAATTTCGGACACTTTATATTAAAAACGTTGTAGTTTCTTTTCTGACACGCCTACTACGCAATATGAAACCTTATCAGCTTGCATGGAAATAAAGGAATCCCGGATTGCTAAAAATATCTGTATTCGAAAACATAATATCGGGAATGGCTTCGGAAGAAAGCGGTGTTCCGAGCTCTTTAGTTGAAGAGCGACAATTTTCAAAATATTTTAAGGTGAAACCCAAAGATTGAATAAAGCATTTAAACGATAGTATATATACCAATAATCACTGTACTCATTGTTTTTATGGAAAGTATGCATTTTGCTTCCAGAAACATGTTTTTAATTTAAGGAATTGTGTTTTTTAATTGAAAAAGTAGTAAAAAATAAGTGTCCTAAGTTTTACTACTGTAAAATATGCTTGACATAAAATTACAGACAGTATGTGAAACATAAATGATAATGATGGGTATGGATCTTTTGAGGTAGAGAAAAGCAGTTTTGGGATTTACATGCGTTTGATTTTTTTTTTTCCGAGACGCTAGCAATGATAAAAAGGTATAGATATGCACTTCTATACGGGCATGGCATATTTGTATGTTTATTTCACCGGCCAAAGTACATAATTTTAGTTTAAATTTATATTTAAACCCTGTTTATTAAAATCGATCTTGAATAAAAAATTTTGATAATTTCAAAATCACAAAGAATATCGAAAGAAAGAGGAAAAATACGTCTCAAATTAATAAAGATCTTAGCAGGCTTACAAGCTGTCAAAAATGGATCTTTATCAATCAGAAAACCATTCATGTAATGACCTATGCACTACTATGTATGATGAGATATCATGGAATATAAAATAAAACTTAGTCACGCTGTTTAAAACCGTCACAAATGAGCACAAGTTTTGTGGGACAGGGAGCATCATCAGGTGCTCCGGAAGGGTAGTGATTGACTGCTCTGCACATGTTACACTATACAATTTGACATTCCAATTTATACGAGTCAAATTGTTGTTAGTTTGAATTAGCCATATACAGGAACAAAAATAAGGGCAATTTCGGCGTGTTCTATGTTTCATTCACAATGACTTTTATATTATATCTTTAATCAAAGTCTTGATATCAGACAAGGCTTTTATGTTGATATATCGGGGTAATAGCATGGGCTACACAGTTCTCTTGGAGCCCGGAGCCCATGTTCGTTGAGTCCGGATATCCGAGGTAGTTGAACCCAGAGCCCTGTGAATGGAGCCGGGAGCCCTGTGAGTTAAGCCCGGGGCCCAAGTGTTGGATCCAGGAACTCTAGTGTTGGAGATCGGAGCCCTAGTGTAGGAGATCGCAGCCTCATGTTCAAACTCCATTGGAACCCAGAGCCCTTGCATTTTTGTGTGATTTCCTATTGGTTGTTGACATGGTGATTGACGCATTCAGTATTAAATGGTCTCTGTTTGATTTCCTGCCATTGTCTTCATTCAAAGAATTTGTCCTATTCAGTATGTTGCCGCACAACCAGGTACATGTAGTACATTGGGTGTTTCAGAACAATCATGTCATATACGTATGGCATTCAGGTACAACGTCTGCAATGATGGCACAGTAAGCAAACACCCTAACCAATTAGAAGCATTTATTTTTTTCCCTACGTTGAACTCAAATAATTATGGTCTGACCCACGGCACATTAATATTTGAAAATGTAAGAAAAGAGCTACAACAAAAATAAATTTTATTTGCCATTAGAACGAGCCATTTGCAAGATAAAGAGACATTACTCCTTATATTCAATTTTCTGGTGTGTCCGAAATTTCCCACCACCTGTCCGAAATTTTATGATGCATGTCTGAAATTCCCCTTTTCGTATGTGGTCCGTTAAAGATTCATTTATTAATTTATCCTTGGCTATACTAATCATAAGTTAGCATTGAAAGAATTTTCGGAACATAACTTGAGTGTTCCTTTATTATAATACGGCATCTACAGAGACATCGGCTATCAGGGAAATGGCAAAAGGCGGTAAGCCAAAAACTGTCCGAAATTACCCGAACTTCCCCTAAAGGACTTCTGCATTTTTTGTCTGATTGCCAAACCAGTCAGTAAAATGCAAAAGTCTAAAGAAAATATTTTAATAGAAAGACTATTGCTGCAGTAACATTTTTTATGGTTTTTAAAGACATAACTTGTAACAATCATTACATACTTCAATGTACAATAAATCCAGCATATGATAAACTTATAAATCTTTCACATGGCTGGATCTGTAATTTAACTGGGGTTTGTAGGAATTAAATTTAATGAGTTAGTTGGGGGGGGGGGTCTTTTTGCACTCCATCAATGACATTATAGTTTTGGGGGTTATCTCCCCTGATTAAAAGTAAGTGGCTATTTGATACATTTTTGCAAAGAATGTAGGGGAGTGTAATAGATAAATTGCTGTTACTTCATGAAGTTTTGGTTTATTCATTTGCCCAGAATGTTGATGCAACTTTCTGGTATAATCCAACATACCTTTAGAATATACCAGCGTATATCAATATTTATTAATTGGAGCTGAAATCACAAATGTTTTACAAATGTGTCTTCGTTTTTCTTTCTGTGCCATACTAGTGTTGTGTCTCTGTTTCTTTTTTGTTTCCGATATTGCCATTGTCCTTTGATTATTCGTTTTGGATTGACAGTTCGGTTCTCACTTACTTTACAGTGACTTGAGGACCTGTGCAAGATCTTGTTTTAGAAACCAATGCACAAAGTGGTTAATAACAAGACAAGAGTTTATAAAATGTGATTAAATAAGAACTTCACTAAATTAAAAGTATTCAACCAAGGGAATGCAAAATAGATTGTCAATAAAAAATAGGAATAGACCTGTCTCCTAAAAAACAAAATCAAGCAAAATGTAACATATAAGATTAAGAATGAAATTATCAAAGAGCATCAAAATAAACAAGAAAGAACTTTTCACAAGGATTCCGATGAAAATACTCTGTCTAAATCAGACAAATATGAAATGCATACTTTTTTAGCCTATTTGAAATTTTGCACAAAATTCATATGCATAAGGGAAATTTCATTACAACACTTTGAAAACAACTTTTCAAGACGATTACAATGAAAAAAGTGTGTCTCTCCAACAGTTTGACTTCACAATATCTATGCTTAAAAATTTTTCTTGGAAAAAAAGATACTTGCAGATGATATTAACGAAAGTCAAAGTCGAATTATCTCACCTTCCTGATTTCAAACAATAATCATATTCCTTCATGCACATCTCATATAGTATTCTTCCTTTGTGTAAAGTTTCATCAAAATCCTTCATGTGGTTTAAGAGGAGTTGTGCTTACATTGTACATGTACGAGGTAACCCATACATAGGGAATCAACGAAAAGCCAAAGTCAAATTATCTCCCCTTCCTGATTTCTGACAATAATCATATTCCTTTAAGCACATCTCCATATAGTGTCCTTCATTTGTGTAATTTCATCAAAATCCTTCAAGTGATTTAAGAGGAGTTGCGCTTACGAGGTAGCCCATACATAGGGAATCAACGAAAAGTAAAAGTCAAATTATCTCCCCTTCCTGATTTCTGACAATAATCATATTCCTTCCTGCATATCTCCATATAGTGTCCCTCCTTTGTGTAAAGTTTCATCAAAATCCTTCAAGCGTTTTAAGAGAATTTGCGCTTACGAGGTAACCCATACATAGGGAATCAACGAAAAGTCAAAGTCAAATTATCTCCCCTTCCTGGTTTTGGACAATAATTATATTCTTTCATGCACATCTCCATATAGTGTCCTTCCTTTGTATTAAGTTTCATCAAAATCCTTCACGTGGATTAAGAGGAGTTGCACTTACAAAAAGTGTGGACAGACGGATGAACAGACAGACACACAGGGTGATTCCTATATACCCCCCTAAACTTTGTTTGTGGGGAAGTTTGCAGGGGGGGGGTATAAAAATAAATCATTATAATAATATTATGGAAAGAAGACAAGGGAAAAATGAAATTTAAACAAATGACACTACATGTACAGCTAACTCTCATCATCCATAAAAAGCAAATTGCAGTTCATTACAAGATCTTTGCATTCCTAATGTTTGATATCCCTCTTTTTGTAATGTCTTTTAAAATTTTACTGTTAACTCTTGAAAATTTTTGACTATGCCCTTTTTGTGTTTTATCAAACAAAGTCTGGTGTTTTCAAAACAGTATATAACTGGATTTTATATTGTGTCACTCATGTCACATATCCCTGATGTTGGCCAATTAAACTATTTATCTGTATGTCTCCAGTAAATATGTTGCATCCAGAAAGGCATATTAGGTACATAATACCAAGGGGGTTGTATCCTCATCCTGGCTGAGTGACTTTGATCTAGACTACATGTACATGTACCTTAAATTTGAAGTTAAAACATTTTTCTACTACAAACCAGTTATATGTCCTATTTATAATTGTATATGATAGCAGTTCATTTTAATCAGGAAAGGGAGGGTAAAAACAAACTGGAAATGGGTCAGTTGCTGCCTGTATACTTCAGGGTAATAAATTCAATCCTCCCCATTCTCTCAGGACACATGTGCCCATCATTATACCGTCGATGTTCTTTAATTTACGATTGGTAGCTATAGTTAGGGATTGCAAAAGGTGCGTTGAATCTCACTTGGTGCATGCAAAACCCAAAGTAAGCCACCCACTACGTCATGATATGTGTGGGGTGAGGACTAAAAGTCTTATGTCTAAAATGAAACGGATGAAAACCTTATACAATTACTGTAAACGGAAACAAGGAGCATAACAAGTTATTACAAAATGCATTCCGATGAAAATAATGGTTTAAATTGCAGGTCAAAGACGGCAACGTCATACCTGTCAACCCTCCCATTTTCAGCGGGTCACACCTGCGAAACAGCTAAAAATTTGAAGATGACCCGCCTTCGATCTCTGACCGGTGCGGGTCACAGAAATCACCCCCGTTCGAAAAGTTTTGACCCACAATGACCCCCATTCCCTTTAACATGTTTAAAATATATAAAATCCACAAACAATTACTATAAGGTGTTCATTATTGCTTCTTTTAAACATAATTATGCACATAGAAGCGTTACTGATTAGACCTAATTAACAGATTAGCATTCCCATTAAATAAACACTTTTATGGCAATGTTTACCTGAATTAACTAATTAACCTGGTCCATCAGGCTTCACCTGTATAATTATCTACAGTGAAATGCCCTTGAAATAGGATTTTGCTAAATCTAAGAACTTGTTCCTCCTAATTTTTGTGAGTTTTTTACGAATGCAAAGTTAATTATTTGCAAAAACATGTCTGGTTGTCTCCCCTGTTATTTTTTCATGTTTTGCTATATGCTATTTTTTTTAATCAATTTTGAGATATAATGCTGTTCTCCAGCAATTATTTTTATAGATGAAAACCTAATTATACAAATAAAAGGACTTAAAACATGAAGTTGCACGTATTGTCGTGCTAGGTATACCCCCACTCGTATTATTTTACACATTAAAAAGGAAAAAATGGCTAAGTCCGGCAAAACAGGAAGTTGATATCATAAGGTGACCAAAATGGCAGGGGACTTATTCCCCCTATATATAAAGTAAAATACCAGATATGAAATATATCGGTCCAGCAGTAGCTGAGAAAAGTGCGACGGAAATTTTCAGTATGTTAAATATAGGGAAATATGGTTAAGTTCTGCCAAACAGGAAGTTGATGTCATACAGTGACCAAAATGGCAGACAACCCATTCTCCCTGCATATAAAGTCAAATACTAAATTTGAAATAAATCGGCCAGCAGTAGCTGAGAAAAGTGTGACGAAAATTTTCACTACGTTCAATATAGGGAAAAATGGGTAAGTCCCGCCAAACAGGAAGCTGATGTCATACTGTGACCAAAATGGCAGGCGACGTATTCCCCTACATTTAAAGTCAAATACTAAATTTGATATAAATCGGCCAATCAGTAACAGAGCTGCCAATCCCTTTTTTTTGATTACCGGGAGAAATGGAAAACTTTTTCGGGAGTTTTCAATATTTCAGAGGGAGGCACCTAAAATTGTAAGATAATTACTACGCCTGACTTTCTTTAAACTGTTAAATGACGTTTGCAAGCACCGGAATTCAGACCAATAAGATAGTGTAAATTTGGTAAGCCATTCCCCATTTTGGCTTTCGAATTAGCACCGCTGCGGTTGCGGGCTTCAGCATCTCCTTTCGACATTTTCTGAAGCTTTTACATTGACATATATCCTCCCACTGGAATGACCAACAAAACTCAAAGTTATTACATGCATTTATGGTGGACTCCGTTATAAGCATGCTGTTCCATCAATTATTTTCTAGATCCGGTAAAGTAAAAGCGAAACGAACGTAATGGACCGATTCAGAAATGCAACGGCATTATGGGATCGTCATTGTTCTGAAGGTTTTGATTGGTCAAAATTATTTTACGAGGACGCTGAGCTTGCGCAACGTCATTTACGAGGACGGAAGTTGAATTTCTGAATCGGTCCATTTATAGGATTTTTGCGGGAAACGAAATTCGTGAGGAAACGGTACAACCGAGGGAGAGCTGGAATCAAGACCGAAAATCAGCAGGCTCCCGCCAAAATCGGGAGGGTTGCCAGCTCTGCAGTAATTGAGAAAAGTGCGACGAAAATTTTAACTATGTTCAATAAAGGGGAAAATGGCTAAGTCCTGTCAAACAGGAAATTGATATCATAAGGTGACCAAAATGGCAGACGACGCATTCCCCCTACTGTACATATAAAGTCAAATAGCAAATTTGAAATAATTCGGATCAGCAGTAGCTGAGAAAAGTGCAACGAAGTTCAGACAGATGGACTGAAGGACAGACGGACAGAGAAGGGTATTCCAATATACCACCCACTCACGAGTGGGAGTATAAAATATATTTAAAAGCATTTTTGCTTTTATTTTTACAAAAATTATGTTCTACTTACATACCATATGACTGTTTTAAAATTGAATTATATAGTTACAGATACACCAATCAAACTTCACCATCATCTCAGGTGGAAGTACAGTACACCTAAGAGGTGATTAGTTTACTAATTTAATAGAACAAAGGGGGACTAAGAGACAGTCCGTAAGCAGTGAATTACAAGACAAGATTTTATTTCACTAATCATGGGCCTATGAAATGTTTCTATGATGAGGCAGTGAATAACAGTATTTCTGTTGAAAATCATTGTTATTATTACCTCAACATACGTTGTGACGCGTTATCAACCCCCCCCCCCCCCCCCCCCCCCCAAGGACCAATCACAAAGAGGTCATCATGCCCTTTGACAGCTCCAGAGGTTGACAGGTATGGGCAAAGTATAGTTTCAAACACGTGTTTTCAATACTTTTGTTCAGACACCTCTTTTAAGCTTAACCATGTTAACCTCTGATAATTTTGATCTAATTTATAAAGAGATTTTTCATGCAAACAGAATGATATCATTGAAAACAGAAACTATGAAATTGACAGATTTTGTAGACTAGTCAGAATTTCATATTACCCCAAAGAGGGTAAATCCCCAGATATGTCTTTGTTTAAGCTCCACAGTTAACAGTTCTTTCAGGGTCGGTGGCTATAAACTGTAGGGAAAAGAAATTCTTCAATTATCGATTTGGAACACCTTGGTATTTGTCGATGAATAGTGTCAATCATAATGTGTCAAATATGGTAAAACCCAGAGAAATCAGAAGGCAATAGCGACCCATACGTGTGACGCCAGGTAATTTTATCAATGATGATAATTTATATAAAATCCATATATAAAAGTAGTATTTTTCTTTATCAAACTTCCGAATGCTTACTTATCATTTAGTAGATACATTTTGTCTTGCAAAGTTTGCATATCTACCCTTTATATAGTTCAGTTTAGTTTACTGGCCAGGTAAGTGAAAGTTGCAATTGCGGGAAATTGAAATCAAAATGAATAAGTAAGTGAAAGTTATAATTGTGCGAAATGAAATCAAAATGAATTTGGTTGGTATTTTTTTTTTTTTTTTGTGATTTGTCTCCACATTAATTAAAGTGGCAAGTATCGTAAAAAGACTAAAAATTCCAAAACAAGTCTTTGAATATGTGTACCATAATTGAATTGGAAGACAAAAAAAAAACTACTGAAATCCATTGGGTGGAAATGTTCGGTTTTATTGAAACAAATTCTAGAAGTTTTGGTGGCTTGGCAGATAAGTGGTCTTAATTTAGAGTTTCAGGAAAGTAATCAAAAATTGCATTTCATCACTGACTTTACGTGTTCAGATTAATTTTGATATAAAATCTGGGACTAATATATAGTCCCAGATAAAATGTAAGACCGTAAACTAAAATTTCAATTTGATGAATAGTCTTTGACATTTTCAGGAAATTTTCCAAAGTTTATATATATCTCTATTCTCTAAAATCAAATCAGGAACAGAGAAACAAATATCACATAGAATAGTATAATACAAACATAATACAGAATGTAGCACACAGAGGTACAGTACAGAAAATTTCAATGTAAATAAAAAATTAGAATAACGCAAATGGTGACTACCCTGGAGATTCTAGCTTTTTATTGACCACCCGTATGAATTTGTAATTTGAATAGACTTGGTGGATTTCTACTGTTCATTATCTCATTGAATTTCAAAGTATTTGGCCGGGTATAATGTTTAGATTTCAAATATTGTTTTGAACCATAATTGTGCATCTATAGTTAAATCCTAAATGTGTCATTATCGACATCTTCGAGCTTCTTGTTTGTACCACGACCAATGTAAAAAAATCCGAAAAGCTTATTGAATATATCTACAGCATACATACATAAATTCCAAAATATTTATAACTGTATAAAACTGTGAAGGAGTTTGCATTGCGAGAAACCCCGATTGGCGGTAGGACAAATAACATCTTCCTTGTCAGCTATGAATGAAATTGCGCAGATTGAAAAAAAAGGTCAAAAAAGAAATGCTATTGTTTTTTAGTGAACAGAAACATCGCCAAAGAGGATGGCAGACGAGGAAATAAATAAGATAGTCGACCATTTCAAATTAGTACACCACATGGAGACTGGATATTTCAAAGAAGTTTGGCGAGGTGATAGAAATGTCACTTTTGTGCAGAAAACGACGTAAGATTATAGTATTTTGACAGAAGTTTACAGCTAGCCTAATTTTCAAGTGATGGTCGTTCCACTTCACGATGATCTACAGAGATAGGTCCAAAATACTTTGAATCAAGGTCTTTTAACCGATTGCCATAAACCAAAACGTGCTGGACGGGTAAATAAGACCGAAAAATAATTGAGTGTATAAATATAAAATAGTTCAATAAAACTGAATTCAAATAACTGAAAATGCTAAAAGATCATGGTACATTTGTTAATTTCCAACATGTTATTGACAAGCATATTGACCGTTTTATCATAGGGAGTGTTGGATTTTGTTTGATATCTTAAAAAGTTTTGATCATATGACTGTTCAGTGATATATTTTTTACTCGTAGTCAATTTATCCATTAAGTCTCCCACTAAATTGCCTCTTCACGGTCCTTTCATTTTAAAAATAAGTAATTATTCATGATATATGTGACTTAATATATATATATATATTATGCTTGCAGACATGATGGTGAAAGAAACGCTGGCTCATCTATTTATTCTTTATTAATTAAACCCAATTTTATAAGTTGGCACCAAGTGAAATCAGACGAGATCTATTACTGGCATGCAGGGGGTACTCTAAAGGTAAGAAGAACTATATACCATAGAACAAAAATAAAATGTGTGGCAATGTGCTGTATTCAAAAGTTTGTATGAATGCCATTCATTACTTTTGATACAAAATTCAGTTCAGGTTTTCCCTAGTTTCTGTTAATGCCTACTTGCTTACTGTGTTATTTTCTATTGCCTGTATTGAAAAGAAAATCCAACATTTGAAACATATCAATTCATGTATAACGAATGAACCGCAAATATATTGATAAAGGCAAAGCGAGAAATACATTTCCTTTGTTTTCCATGCGCTTATCAGGAAAAAATTCGTTATTTTTTCCAGGTTCATCTGATTGACAAAGATGGAAACCATTCCGTGACGTTACTAGGAGATGGGTTATAGAATCCAGATTGTGTATATCAAGTGGTTATCCCACATGATATATGGTATGCAGCAGAGCTTGCCGATGATGCCAGATATGTATTTTTTGGCGCGGCAGTATTTCCAGGTATTGTAATTTATAACAAATCCTTTCGGCGCACAAAAAAACTGAAACTGCATAAAAGTTCCACACAAACGGATTCGAGTTAACCATATTCAGTTTGATTTCATAGCAGAGAAATGTTTGAAAGAGTTACAGATCACTTATTGTCTCTTTGGCATCATTTGAAAGTTGTCTTTATAAATGGTCATCTTCAGAATTTTAATAGATTGCAATTAAACTATTTTCTTAATTTATACTTGATGATTTTGACTTCCGAATTGTGAACTTTCCCTTTCTTAGCAGCAATTTACCTACCTCTCCAGTGTATGGATCCTATTTCACAGCTAATTCGTTACTGTGGGGCTTGTAGTTCATACATTGACTTTGTGGAAAACGACAAAGCACTATCACAGAAACTACTTAGTCAGGGATATATTCACCCTTTGTTACTTTATTCTTCAGAAATTCTATAATCATCACCACGACATCATAGTTAAGAAATTTCGGTTTCACAAATGTTTCAAAGTTTCAGGCAAACTCCGCCCAGTCAATCTTAAGTTTTATTACAATAAAGTTTCTACAAATACTTGATAGAACCAAGCTTTTATTGCTGTTATTCATCTTGAAGTCACCAATCCACTGTATTTATAGAGTAATGTTTCGTCTTTTCCGATATTGCCATTGTCCTTGGATCATTCGTTTCGGATTGACGGTCCGGTTCCCACTTATTATACTGTCATTGGAATGGTTTGTGCTCTTTTTATTTTATGTAGATGTATATTTTTTCCGTCACCTAGTTTTTGCCATGTCTCTAGACTATTTTTATTGTAATTAATGCGTCTTTTGTTTCTTTGTAATTTTACTGCTGCTGAAGAACTGGATAAAGCCGATAAAACTAATAAGAACTACATACCAGATATTTTTCATTTTATATTACTATTTGTTTGAAGGAGCAAGAAGAAAACCTTCCTATCCATAAGCACGGTTTTCGGTATCTCAGCTGATGTTCTTTGAATTTTTGTTCTGTTTTGCCTCTGTTAAAATTCCTTCGTTTATTTAAGTGTTCTGTAGATTTCATTTTTTTTTTTAATTTCAGTCTTTTCTTTAGGATTGGCTTTATTACCATTCTCGTGTACTGTGTTATTTCCCAGATTTTTACTAAAATATTCGTTTAATCATTTTAGGATGGGAATTAAAGGACTGGGCAGCAGGTGATAAAGACTCGTTGATAGCAGAATTCCCACAGCACAAAGACCTTTTTAATAGACTGGTAAAGGGGACATAACAATAAACAATCGCTATAGAGTATGATAAATTATTGATAACAAAGGACAGAATACACCTCAGGGGGATTAGTTACAGGCAAGCAATATGTATCCTCCGTAAAGATTTCCGAATTACATAATAATAATCCAATGATTCAACTAGGTATTAAATAAAGAATACAAAAAAACTTACTTACGTAAATTTTTTGCTGCACTTTAAAAGCAATGGTATGAACTAAATTACTCTAAACTATTCATCTCCACATCCGAGCCTCTATGAACGAATAGATCAAGCTTAAAACAAGAGACTAATACGTTCTTGCGCCCCCCAAAAAACAAAACAAAACAAAAACAAAACAAAAATAAAGAAAAAATACAAAAAAACCCAAAAAACAAAAACCAAAAAACAAAAACAAAAACAAACAAACAAAGAAACAAAACACAACAAAACAAAACAAAAAAGCACAACAGGAACAATGAAGATAAAAACAAAAAATATGTCAGGTTTCTTTTTGAATCGAGAGTCGTATCTTTTGATAACATATGAACGAAATTACATACTGTCATTAAATTATGTACGTAACTTGTTTATTATTGTACTCAGGTCATCTTCGATTTTTGGTTCAGAAATCCGCAAAAGGCTGTGGGGTTATGCCCCTTGAACCTTTATACTTTTTGTGAATTACATTGTTTCTGATTGATAACTTGTGATCAATATAACAGACTATCTTCAAATTTGGTATACACGTTATTTACATTAAAAAAAAAACTTTGATTTGATTAAGAGGTTTAAAAGGTTAGGAAATAGACAGAGCTTTGCATGAGGTAGATACTCGGAATTGTGTCCCTTAAAAATCTATAAAACTGGCAACTTTGGGGTTTCTGGTCTCTAGCCGTTTTTCCTTAAAATTTGTTAAGTAATTTGTTTACTATAAAACTAAGACAAAGTTTAATTATGGTTCAAAATCATAAGTGAATCAAGAGTTATGCGCCTTCAAACTTTGACACTTTCTAAATTTTTTGGGTTTCTGATTTTAACGAGTGAAGAAAATTACATGTCCTCAAAATTGGTATGTAAGTCGCTTGTCTCTTAACTTCGTTCAAGTTTTATGAATGGTTCAGGGAAGAAAGGAATTTTTTTTAAATCACGGCAAGACATCATGTAGTGCGCCATTTCTATTTTTTTTTCTTTGTAAGCAAGTAGACGGATATCCTTTTTGGCTCTGCTCTTTTCGTCTTTTTCTAATCTCCTTCATAGGAGGCTTATTCAACCGGCTTTCCCCTTCTACCCTATTTTATCTGTTGTAACCAGGCTGATCTTTCGCCATCAATTTTCGTCCGGCTTAAACTTTGCATTCAAAGATCTTCTCTGAAACTGCTGTCACGGCATATTCGCACCAAATTTGGCCACAATAGTCCTTGGTTGGTCCCTTAAAAATTTTTTTTTCAGGCTCACACCTTATAAAAGATGGTTTACCATTGGACCCAATGAGAAAATGCATTTAGACATCTTCTCATCTGGAACTACTGAGCCAAATGGAAACAAGTCCTGGGTTTGATCACCCAAAATTATTTTTCATGTTCACATTATCCAAGATGCTGCCAACTGGAAACATAATTAAACATAAGATCCTTTTAGGAAAACATATTCAGAAATTATCTCTGAAACTACTGAGTCAATTAGAATTAAACTTGGCCGCAATAGTCCCTAAATGGTTCCCTGTAAAAGAGATGCTTTCTAGGTTCATAACGTATCCAACATATCTGCCGTCGGGGTATGTATTTTTACATTTGACCCTACGACATTCAAAGACCTTTTCATCTGAAACCACATAAACAATGTTAATCAAATTTGAAAATAATAGTCCATAGTTATCCATTCCAAAGCTTGTTATATTTTGATTCCCCTATCTGATCCAAGGTTGACGCCTGTCGTTGACATGTTCATATGTAGGATCCTATTGGGATTACTATGAGCATTTTGAGTTTATCTAGGCCTTAGTACACATTATTTATAACCCCAAATGTATCACAAGCCTTGCACTCGGTAAATCAGTTTGTGATAAATGCAGAAATGGAGACATGACAAGCAAAAACAATGATGAAGAACGTAGCAAAGATAAAGAATCAATAGTATGAACCCCGAAAAAATAAATTTAAACAAAACAATTCGAAGGAAACATCTACAATTGCTGAAATACAGTTATATGTTATGGTCTCATGTTCATTTACTCCATATCCTTTCGTAAAATATTTAATACAGGAGTTTGTCTTTTATTGCAATGTGGAGTTGGTAAAACAATTCCCCGCGGTAGAGATATANGCTCTTTATTTTTCTTAGATATGGTGTACTTGTACATGAGATAATATCTCATGTGTACACTTTGTTCAATTACTTTTATCTAAATTTATGTAAATTCTAAAACCTAAGGATTAACTCCCTCCATCGTAGTTTTGTCCTTAGCTATATTTGACATTTTTTGAAGTTATGTATTTCCTTTGTTTGGGTTCTAGTGCTGCTGATGAGGATGGCCATACAGCTCATTAAAGTCATTGCAGTTGGAGTCAGATATGTGTTATGGTCTCATGTTCATTTACTCCCTATCCTTTCGTAAAATATGCCACAATTTATCGAAGAACTGCGCTAGAAAAACACAAATAAAAGACAAAAGACAAACGTGAACAACGATAGTAACCAAGGCCAGCCGGAACAACGATAGGAACCAAAGCCAACCGGAACAACGATAGGAACCAAAGCTAGCCGGAACAACGATAGGAACCAAGCCCAGCCGGAACAGCGATAGGAACCAAGGCCAGCCGGAACAACGATAGGAACCAAGGCCAGCCGGAACAACGATAGGAACCAAGGCCAGCCGGAACAACGATAGGAACCAA
>MJUU01021546.1:204943-239463 GCA_002080025.1 Modiolus philippinarum
TTCTTTCAAACTTTTGTCTATTTCTTGCAGGATCTAAGTAAAGTCTGTTTTATATAATAGTTTACAATGCTAACTTTAATCAAACTTTAATTATCTATTTATTTATTATTCAAGGACGTCCGAGAACAGGAAGTAAATTTTGTTTCTCACAGAAAACTCGGATGAAAATAAGTGAGAATGTTAACAGTGATGATGAATCTATGGAATTAATAAAATATATATTAAAGAATATATCAAGTGTACACTTTTCACATTTTTAAATTTTTCAGTTGCTAGTAGTCAAGGAATCGTTTTCTTAGCAAATGAAATTGCATGTAACAGATTAAGACGGATGTTCTTCAATGGGCACAATAAATTATTACATACGGATCGGACATCTATCATAAGATAGTTCATTACCTGTTAACAGTTTAAATTACAAGTTCATTACCAGTTATGATAAGCAATTTCATTACCTATTACCTCCAGGAAAGAATGTTTTATCTCTTTATTGCATAGAGACCTACGTTAATTTTTTTTTCATATTTAATTATCAGGAGTTAATGATATTTTATCTGCGCCAAAACCACAAAAATACAGATAAGATAGCATTACCTGAGATAATGCTATTTTATCTCATTTTTGTGGCTTTGGCGTGCCATAGAGATGATATTGGAGTATTTATTAAAGATTTTATTAATAGTACAACAAGTAATAAAAAGGTTGGGCTGAAGTTAAAGCAATATTATACAAATGTTTTGAATTAAATGGCATAACAGGGACTTTTTTCACACTGGAAAATCAAATGTTTGTGAAGAGACGTTTACTTTTTGGCAAAACGTCACCAACAGTAGTACCACCAAAGATGTGGTGATTAGAAAAAACTTATCGAGGACAGCTTATTGTCAGCAAGAAATCAAGAGCTTTATCAAGAACTAGAGGATGACATGCCCCCGCGCAAGGTGGAATCAAATTGGGATTTTGTAGTAACATTTGTGTCTGTAAGACACATATGATGCCCCCGCTAAACACATGTTATTATAGGTTGCACAGATAAACTACATGTATGTACCCTCTATTACTAAATAATCGAAAAATTAAAAGTTTAACAATGTATATTTTTGAAGAAAAAAAATGAACCGAAATCAAAATACATACCACATGCACATCTTCAATATAGGTACAAATGAACTGCAAAAGAAGCTTCTTAGCATCAAAACTGTAGGAGGAGTTGTGCGGAAAATTTGTGTTCCCTCTATTAATAATTCATCAAAAAATGACGAAGTTCAATGATGTATAATTTTGACAAAAATTAACCAAAATCAAAATCCTTACCACATGAACATCTAAAATATCGGTACGTACAAATGATCTGTAAAATAAAACTTTCTTAGCATTAAAACTGTAAGAGAAGTTGCGCGGACAAACTATGTACCCTCTATGATAAAATCACCAAAAATAACTAAGTTCAACAATGTATATTTTCGACAAAAATGCATCAAAATCAAAATCCTTATCACATGCACATCTTCAATATATGTACAAATGATTAGCAAAATAAAAACTTTCTAGCATGAAAACTGTAGGAGGAGTTGCGCGGACAAACCATGTACCCCCTGGACGGACGGACGGACGGACAGAAGGACACACGGAAAACGGACGGACGGACAGGGGTAAAACAAAATGCCCCCGACTTATCGTCGCGGGGGCATAAAAAGCACAACGAAAACAAATGGTTCTGAATGTGTTGGACCACCGAGATTAAATTCAACAAACTTTCGTGTTTTCACTATTCACATATCAACACAGCGTTCTGGCCCTTGATGTTGCTAAATAGACCTGCACTGACGAAATGGAGAGTAGGAGGAAATGACATATACCTCGAAGAAAGACCAAGGGAGACATGAAAAACTATGAAAGAGAAAGTGTGAAATTTGGTTTCATCTGGTCAAAAGAAGACAAAAGAGTTTTAAGGACATGGAATATTATGAACAGATATATCATGATAAGTACGAGTATTTGCCAAAAATACAAGTCTTGGGTCTACATTTCCCTCGCCTTACATATAATGCCTCCATCATTATAGTGCACAGACTACTCCGGGACAAATACGTGGTGAAGGGGTATTTGCCAAAATATACAATGACAGTGAACCAATCAGAATGCAACATAACTTATATAATTAATTGGTAAACGTGCATTTTTTTCTGCAGAACTAGTCGAGCACTTCAATAACGATATTGTAGATAAATACGTTGGCAGTATATTGTTGATAATAATGGAGGAGCCACTACTACACAGTTTGTGAACAACTAAACTGCATCATTTTAATAGACATAAAAGGGGCTTGAGGTAAAATGGGCAAATGGTTCATGATTGGTAACAAATGCTAGGCATTTGAAGATTGATTGATTGATTGATTGATTGAATATTGTTTAACGTCTACTCAGCAATATTTCAGCTATATCAAGACGAGAACAAGTTTGTTGATAAATAATCACTTTGGGGTATGGAAATGGCCATGGGACGGGAAATTCTGACTGCCACTGCGGGATTTGAAGATAGCAGGAAAAATCTTAATTGGCCTTATCATATTCTCCCATCGATGATATTCATCAAAACTGCAGATATTCATATTTGTACTCTTGGGTGCATTTCTGAATTTAATAGATTTTTGCATGAAAAAGATAACTTTTTTATTTGTCAATAGAATATAAAAAGAAGATATGATACACTTACTAGTTGCCGCCAGTCTGTTGTTACATAAGCTTGTTTCACAACAGTATGTACAAGAGCCTTCAAATCCTCCTTGTTCACCCCAATAACATTCCTCGGCATTGTTTTCTTCTTTGTTCATACATATCTATGTATACAAATATCATATCAATAACACCTTTTTTCAAAATTCGTCTGAAATTGGGATCCTTTACACGTGGTTCTAAAGAATACAGGAACTATTAAATTTTGTACAGTGTATTCAGTAAAGTTTTCACACTAATCTTAAAAGAAAGTCGTATTCTTGTCGTGCTTTCTCTGTCCTTGACAGATGTTGGCTTTTCACTTGATGCGATATTATTCCCTTCTAGCTTTTATACATCTTTCAGTTTTTAAGTTTTCCGAATGATCTGATTTTATTTGAAATGGAGAGAAATAAGTTTTTCGTAAAGGTCATCTACAGAAATTAGATTTACAGTATCTTCGATATTTAGTTATTTATTTACATTGGACCAATGGCTTTACTGGTATTTTGTCAGTTCTACCAACTCTGTAGTCAGTACTTCGGTGCTGACCTAAAACTGATTTATTTGAAAACTTGTTATATCAGAATTATATAGAAAAAATTGGTAAAACAATAAGAAGTTTCATCAAGATCCCTCTGGGTGTTTGTTATCTATCAACTTTCCCCGTTTTAGGGGTTAATGGTTTCCCAAATGTTATGATTTGATTTGCATTGAAGAGATCAAGAGTTTTTGTACTACTTTTGGATGATGGCTTTCATATTCTTTGATTTTAATGCTGCTGATGAGAGGATACTCCTTGAAACACCTGTACAGCATAACGAAATTAACCGTTTTTCATGCAACTTTGGTATTTATTGTATTTTGAAACCAATTTGCCGATATCGCTGCTGGTGGACCAGGGGTCCTCGAGGGTATTCACCAGCCCAATAGTCAGACTTGTCTGACTTGAAAAAACTACCTTGCGTTGTATAATCAAAATTCTAACCCCTTAAAATACTGAGGTTTCATTCCGTGTATGAAACTCGGTAGATGTATTTGGTACTGAATTCGGCCTTTTATTTCAGTATTTTTGGTAATGAGTACTTTTTTTGACTACTTTTGGAAACTGGCTTTCCATATTGTTTGATTTAATGCTGCTCATGAGAGGATACTCCTTGAATTACGTGTACAGCACACGAAATTAACCATTTATCAGGCAACTTTGGTATTTATTGTAATTAGGAAACAGAATAATTTTTTAGCAATTTACTAATTTTTAGTTATTATTTATACTAGGTCGATGCCTCTGCTGGTAGAAATAAGTTAAATATAAAGTAATTTCGATATCTTGTTATTTATTGCCATTGGACCGATGTCCTTGCTTGAAGATTGTTTGTCCTTGTGGGTATTTGCCAACCCAGAAGATAGCATTTCGTTTCTGTCCCGAAGAACCAAAATTGAAAACTTTCAATTATTAAATTTTAGAAAATTTTGTTTAAAACTAAGATGAATCTAAATCTCGCATAGATCTGTCCTAAGCTTTTTTACTTTCAATTTAGATCCCACTGAACATTTATTCTTTAATAGTAAAAATTTTACACATTTTGCGGTTAAGGGTCATAAAATTGTTTTTGATTTGATCTGCACCGAAGATACATGAGCTTTTTAATTCGCCAATTACAGTAATAGAATTTACAGTTACTTCGGTTTAATTTGTTGTTATTGAAAAGTTTTCTATTAAATATATTAAATCTACACCTTTTTATCATAAATTAATTAAACAGCTATCCACTATCCTACCCATCCCACTCTTTCGCGATAATGGGGAAAAGTACATTTGTGTAGGATGTAGTATAGAAGATGTATATTTGATCACAAATTCCAAGACAACAAATATTCAGCATTTATCAGATATTATCAATATATGCTTCCGTCTGCATTCTTGGAATTGCTTCAAATGTAGCAGNGTAAAAAAGTTCTTGAATGTGCTCTATATTTCCGATTAGAAAAACCGTTCGAAAATATGCCTAATTCCTTGTATTTCTATGAAAACGTTCAAAAGTAGCCTCAACATGACGTCAGAACTGTATCTATTGTGACGTCATAGGTTCTAATTTTTGTATTTTTTCAATAAGTGGTATCTGAACTTTTAAACCAACATTAAAGAAAATATCCAGGTGCAACTTAAAAAATCACCGAAATTTAGGGCCAAATCAGGTCCTTATCGCACCTTGTCCTTTAAAAAATGGTATTGTTCCATATGTCGCAAAAGTGGTCATTAGCTTCAGTACAGTCCTAAAACGTACAATTAATATAAATAAACTGTCCACCAAAAGTGAAGCATCACTCATTTTTACAGTTTCACCAAGCTAACATGTTGAAAGCTACAGGTATAGAAATTTGCATGATGATATGTCTGAACATAAAGTTAGTTATGGTACTTTCTAGCTTTTGAATACATAATCGAAAATCCGATTTCCGCAACGAAAGAAAAAAAAACGATTCCTTCATGATAGGATTACCAGTTTCAACAATTGTGAGTTCAAATTTGATACCGGGTAAATGTGGTACAAAATTCCATAATTGTTAATTTTAGGCTTTAATGGATTCTTTTAACGGATTCTGAACGCGTCCAAATTTAAGACCAAGTGTTTTCTCCTAAAATTTGGAAAAATCATCCTGGAAAGTTCCGGGGCCTGGGTTGCCGAGTTGTTAAGGTATTATACTGCCTACACGACCACTGTAGTCTATCATCACTGCGGTGTGAGTTCGCGCCTCACTCTATACATTACGAAAAAAGGTGCACTCGACTTACAGTCATAAGTGATAAGGTATGTCAGTTACCTTGCCAAGGTCGGTGTTCTCTCCGGGTACTCCGGCTTCCTCCACCACTAAAACTGACCGTCATGAAATAGCTGAAATACTACTGAAAGTGACGTTAAACCCCATAACAATCAATCAATTTATCCTAGAAAGTTCCAAGTTCCCTTAAAATGTTCAAAACCGACTAAATTGATAATTTTTAACCAAAACTTACAAATCGGGATAGTTATACCCAGCAATAATGGAAAACGATTTTTCTGAGAATTAAAATCTTTGAAAAAATTATCAAATTTTACCGAAATCCAGCCAAAAATATTGTCAAAAGAAGAAACTTAGTACACTGGAAATCTTTATTTGGACCTGATTTCTATAGTCTCTGAATTCAATAAAGCCTTACCAATTTGAAATCAGGCAGGCATTGGGCCGTTGTTATGAAAAAAAAAACAAAAAAGAAAACAACAAGAACTCACTTTTTCAAATTTAAAAAGTTATCAAAAATCTTGCTTGAAAGTTTTCAAATTCATTTCTGTCTTAAAAATGGCCTTGACATTAACAGAACAATAATTTAGTAGCAAATTCAGCAAAGAAATGTTTTATTTTCACATTTCGTCACATTAGTGGAAAGCAATCACTTAAAATGTCGTAAAATTATCTCCCCTGTATTGAAACATTACCTGGAATATCTAGAACAGTTACTGTCACCTAAAACACATAGATATGTAACTTTTGCATTAATGTAACCAAGACGATCTTCCATAAGAATTAGTGCATTGAATTGAAACTTATTTTTCTGGTCAAAGCAAACACATTTTGTCATAAAATGGGTTTGTACCTAATTTCACAACTTTTTACAAAAAGACAGCAATATGAAACATGATTAGTTGATTGATTGATTGAATATTGTTTAACGTCCACTCAGCAATATTTCAGCTTACAGTTTGACATCCAAATTTCAAAATTATCTCATTCATAGTGTTTTGAACAAAAAGCCCTTACCTCAATACAGCTTCAAAAATTGTGAACATGTAAAAACTAGGTGATGCTTAACTTTTGGCGGACTGTATTTATATGTTGCTCTTTTTATTCAGTCGCGTTATTTTTAAATAACTATAGTGCCATAACCATAATTAATTTTTAAGCACAGCCAAAAAATAATACCAGTCTTCCGTATACAAGAGAGAACAAAATGTATTTTTTTTATCCGACCATAATATAATGTACCACACAAAATGATATTCCGAAACGCGTTTTAAAATGGTTGCTTAGAAACAATTAAACCCCAAAATACTTCATCCTCTCAAATAAGCAATCAAATCAATTTGATTTGGAAAAATTTCCGAAATTACAGAAAATCTTACAGAATACTCACGTGCATGTGACTGCAGCCTGTTGTCGTTAAAATACTGCCGTCATCTTTATAATTATACTGCGTCAAACAATGTTCCTAAAACAGGAATAGAATTATACAACGGTAAAGGTTGAATTGCAATGCCAGAATTATTCGTATTTTGAATGTTTTAAAATCGGTTGATAATGACGATGATCGCTACCAAAAAGAAGAGAGAACCGAACCGACAGTCTGTTTAGACTAAATAATCTTAAGACATTGGCAACATCGGAAACACAAAGATACAAATAAAATACATAAAAGATAAAAAAGGAACACATATACAGATGAGAAAGTCGGACACACATAAAACCATGGGATATAAATTACATGCACCGATAGAGTAAGCATCTCCTTCTTTTAATAAGACAACAAAATAAAATGGTATAGTTGGCCACGATTAAATGGTAAAAACAAAATGTACAAATTAAAAACACATAGAAATGACAAAAATGGAAAGAGAGGGAGGGAAAACTGCCCAACATTTCGGCCTATATGGCCTTCGACTAGGGGACTTCCGGGCTAAATACGGAGAAGAAGATGGATATGAAGAGAGAAGGCAGACGTAATGGCGTGTCACAGATATTATCTGTAAAAATCGTGCCAAATCTTGAACTTAATCAAAAACGAGAAATAAAACATTAGTTATCTGTACTATGCAAATATTAAGCTTCAATACATAAATGATTTTATAAAATAGACTGCTTCTTTACATTCATGCCAAAGGGTCGAGCAGTTCCAAGAATATGGATGATTTTTTGTTCAAGGAACTGTCGTTGTTTTTCACCTTCACTAGTTTGTATAAGGACTGTTACATGCATGTCCAGTATGCTGTGGTTAGCTCGCCGAAAATGTTCACCTACTGGGCAACCCTTACCATTGGTGACGCTCTGTTTTATTTTATAAAATTATTTATGTATTGAAGTTTGATATTTGCATAGTACAGATAACTAATGTTTTATTTCTCGTTTTTGACTAAGTTCAAGATTTGGCACGATTTTTACAGATAATATCTGTGACACGCCATTAGGTCTGCCTTCTCTCGTTATATCCATCTTCTTCTCCGTATTTAGCCCGGTAGTCCCCTAGTCGAAGGCCATATAGGCCGAAACGTTGGACAGTTTTCCCTCCCTCTCTTTCCATTTTTGTCATTTCTATGTGTTTTTTAATTTGTACATTTTGTGTTTTTTACCTTTAAATCGTGGCCAACTATATCATTTTATTTTGTTCCATAGTTAATTTGTGGCCATCGCACAACATATTTATATTTTAATAAGATACCACCAAATCCGGTAGTAGAGTCAAGTCTTGCATTTATACAGGAACTAAGCTTACAATTGGCGAAAATAGAAAATTTTGCCTGATTTATACACAATGGCTATGTATATTTCATCAATGGATCTTTTGAAGTTTTATGAATTTAATTTTTTATAGCATTTTTTAATTTTACTTTATCCTGTCATGCCTTTCCAAGTTGTATGCCTTCTTTTAAGTATTAACTTTGTTACAAATAACCGTAATTGCGGACCTTTAGATAAGCATTTAACAATAATAAGGCATATCACTGTGAACAGACCTAGTATTCATATTACTGTGAACAGACCTAGTTTTCATATTACTGTGAACAGACCTAGTTTTCATATTACTGTGAACAGACCTAGTTTTCATATTACTGTGAACAGACCTAGTTTTAAGATAGTCAAGTTCTACTGAAATGTAAGCACCCACATATCCATATCTTTACACTATAAAACAATGAAAACAATTCCAATATAATAAAACAAATATACATTTCACGTGTATGGAATACTTTATTCATCTTTCGATTTCTAGATTTTCAAAGTTTTGATTTTATCTGCACTGAAGAAACATAAGTGGTCGAAATGGGCATATGCAGAAAGTAAATTTACAGTAACTTTGGTAATTTGATATTTATTACCACTAGGTCTATATCTAGACTGGTGGACTGTTAGTCCCTCAGGGTATTCACCAACCAAGTATTTCAGTACTTCGGTGCTGGCTAGAAAACCGACTTGGAAACATTAAATATCTAAATCAGAAATTTGATTTAAAACTCATGCAAAAGCTCTGTCATTGTCTGACTCTGCATGGGTTTCAATCTCCATCTTCTCTATCAGCTTTCACACATTTTTCGATTTCTAGATTTCCAATAAATTTACATCGACAACAGAAAAAAGAAACACCAAATATAACCACCCCTTTTTAAAAACACCCTAAGATTGGAAATTATCGTTGTCACACGAAATTAAAAAAATATATAAAAAAAACCAAGATCGGAAATTCCACAGTGTCACACGAAATTCAAAACAACGAAAATAAGATAAAAGTACGACACAAGTCAGGTACACTCATTTTAATTGACTATTTATAGCAGAAATCCATTATTACTAATAATGGACTTCTGGTAATAGAAAGTGTTAATGAGTTGGTTGCAAATTAGAGTGAAGAGTTTTTATTACATGAGTTTACTTACATGCCCTACTTGACATGACGTTGTCTGGTTACACAGTTCCCCACTGGGTAAATCAATGCATGCGTAACAGCTGAATCCTGTCTGTACAGAAGGAGCTTTCTGTGTTGTAAGAACTTGTTGTTTCTCTGTTTTTACTGTTGGTAGTGGCTTATCTTGGACTATGAATGCTGCAACTGCAATAAGACTTTATCGTTGAAATGCGATTTTCAGTTGATTGGAAACTTAATCGGCACATGACCAGATGAAAAAGATGGTCTTATCGTTAGCAATCATCTGATTATTTGCACAAATTATTGCACTCTATTTGGAATCTAGTTATCTGTGTGAGTACCCTCATATGTTGACCCTGTTACTGAACAAGTTAACCTATTTATTGGCCTATTTTACTTTCGTCGGTGAAACGTCAAACCACTTAAGACATATTATTTGCAATTAATATAGCAAATATATCAGGAAACACTTACAATGGCCGAAAATTACAACCACATGCCACAGTCTACCAGATAATTGAAAGAAAAACATTAAAAAGACAAAAGACAAACGTAGACAGCGATAGGAACTCGGGATTTAGCCGGACTTGGTACCGGCACTAGCATTGGCAAGCGGTAGGGTTAAACCGGTTTATGGGTACCCAAACCTCCCCTTTTTCTATCCCGTTTTTATTTAGTATAAAAAACATAAACATAAAACCCAATACAGGTAAACTCCAAGACCACAATCTTGAGAAAGGAAGAATAAGACAAAAGAAAGGAAGAATAAGACAAAACGTAATTTAGAAAGATGGGTCAAGGAGTGATCGCCGCTACACTGCCGGCTAGCTCAAGGAGAATAGTCTGCTGGTGAAACACCGTCGCACTACGGAAGAAAAATCAAATTCAAATTTCCCGAAGCGTTTGGTAAAGAATCATGGATTTCAGTAGACGTTTACAGTATCAGTGAGAGGCCAGTATGCCTGTCTTTATGTAATAATATAGAATAGAAACTTCCAAGCTGAATAGAAGTCAAGACAATTTGATGGCAGTTTTATTGATTCATTTTTATGTTTAATTTTAGTGGTTTGACGTTTCACTAACGGGAATCATAGCCGGTGAAGTTGACTTAAAGCAACTGAAAAGAATGGACACGCATGCCTCTCATCTATTTACCAAAAAGCTACGGAAACAAATTTCTACCACAACGAGCGAGCTAGCATACACTGAAATATTGTAAATGAAAATCGTAGCTTTTTATGACATGACAATGACAGCATTAAACAATGTTTGTCACGCCAATTAATTTCTGTTTCATATAAAAGTTTATACATGTACGTGTTTATTGAAAATCAAATATGATTTCCAATTGCAGATTTGGCGCGCCATTAACCCAGTTTAACCCACCATTTCTTTTGAAATACCTGTACTTAGTCCAGATCATTGCGCTTGACAACTATACGGTGTTTTGCATCTGCTTTGTCTATTTGTATCTTATACTTTGGCTCTTGACAATTCTGGTGGGTAATTTTGTTGTTGCCCCAATTTTCCAGCAATTTGTTAAATGGCAGATTCAAAGAATAAATATGATAAAACAACATCAAAGCCGAAATAGTACATTTTAATCTTTGCTTCTCGCAATGTGTTATTTGAATTTCACGGTCACTGTCTACAGTTACTGAGAACAGACATGATTTGGACATTACTGAGTATCATAGATACGTGTCACTTTATAAGTAAAGCATCTCTTTCCTGTCAGATTTGGATTATATTGTCAGATTGTAAACACATAATTTCAAAAGAGGAAGAATCTTTGTTTATACTGATTTTATTTGCAATTTTTCATTCATTCGAAATCGAGCTTCGTTATCTTTCGAAATCAAATTAGATGTTTACTTTTACTAACATAAATATACTTAGTTGATAAATCTGGTACAATACTTTGCGTTCCAAATATAGGACAGTCCTTTGTTTTTCAAAAGAAGACATTTGTTTTTCTCCTTTTCTTGCCAAAAGGCAACATGTTGAGATCATACTATTCATGGGAAGGGTATAACTGCAAAAATCGAAATCAAAGACATCAGTGGTAGAGAGTTACATACTTCATCCTAGTATGCCAAATTCTAATATGACTCTCTTCTTTCGCTTTGGAAACAAAGCTTTGTTCTAATTCCAACAACATTTTTAGCACATGTAGGAAAAATGAAAGGATATGGAGTGAATGTACATGCGACAAAAACGCACACGTTACATAGAGAACTCCAGTTTATCAAGGACAGGTATATTTTTTTTTACAAAAGAACATTCGTAATGTACAGTTTCACATTTTATTCTCTCGATATTTACTGCATATTTTGTGTAAATAAGATTTTAAGTAATGATTCTCCCAAAAAGCTGCATAAAAACATGACAATAACAGAAATTTACAACAGTTACTGAATTTAAGACCCGGAACTGAAATTGACATAACCGTACCCTAGCAACGAATGCCTTGTTGTTATGAAATCTTATCTATGTTTTCTCTACAATTTAAATATAAAATTATAAATATGAGTTTTATTCCTTTTCTTTTTTTTTTGGCTTCAAATATAACACAACTAAGCAGTCATATAAATCTGAAATACAACCAGCTCACACTTTTACCCGCATCGATTTTAAAATATCCGTATTTTATATTTTATAACAGATTATTTGTATTAATTCATAAGCTTATGATCAACCTTTATTAATAAAATAACGAATATAGATTTCTTCATTTATGTGTGTTTGTATGCAGTTTTCCGACATATTTTAATTCTAGTGACAAACCCAAATATTGACATCTAAGAACCGCTTCGAATTATCAAAACGCTTGTAAAATAATCAAAATCGAAATAGATTATTGATATTGGGCTCTATGCGAATTAGAACATAGTCAGACTTTATATTTGTCTCGATTTTATACCTCGCTATCGCACGGTATAAAATATTGACAAATATAAGATCTGCCCATATTCTAATTCGCATAGAGCCCGCTTGCAATAATCTATTTCTTAACTGAACAAAGGAAACTAAACATTATAACACACTTTTTTCAATTTTTATGAAAGCCTACTGAAATTAGGAAATAAGGCAATTAGAATTATAGCATAGAGAGCTAGTACTAAGGTTCTTAGTAGTTGACTGAGGACAGAATAAAGTTTATTTGTAAGTCGAGTTTAAGTAATAGGACATAAAACAAAAATTCTGGGCAAGAAGAGAAATTCACCAGAGAAACATAAATATAAGTCTTGTAAATTTTGTAACGTTAGATATCGTTTCCCCCGTCACAGTTCGCCGCAACCATGAAGAGCTTACTATCACCTTAGTACATTCGGCATGATTTTGACATTATTTGAACGATTTCACCACGGCCATACTACGATCATACCACGATCACGCTATATAGGAAAAAGAGGGGAAACGGGGAATGTGTCAAAGAGACAACGACCCAAAAGGGAGTAATAACAACTCAAAGCCACCATAAGATCTTCAATGAACGGTGAGGAAACCCCACACCAAACGATGCCTACTACGATCTCAATACCAGGGTTGGGTTCAATTACTTCAATTACATTACAGTTTTCTACAATTACATCACATTGTAAATACAGTGATTTTTTAAAAGTATTTAATTCATTCATATAGTTTTAAAAGTAATCGAATACTTTAATATTGCAATTACATTCCAAGAAAAAAATCATCACCAAATTTATTTTCTTATCTAACAATTAACTCTGTCTAAGTAGTATTTTTACTATTGCTTTTAAGGTAGATGGGCACTTCAAATCTTTTTCCACAGATTTTTTTTTATTTCTACAGGAAAGTTTCTTTATTTTATAAGCATTGAAATAAAAAATAAAAATAAAAAAGGGATCACCGTGCTTGTTCTTAAAATAACTGATATCAAAATAAATCAAATATTTCCAATTAATATATATCCAAAAAAAAAAAAAAACAAAAAAAAAAAAAACAGGTATATTGTTAATTTCTTTAAAACTATTCCATATATTTCTGTCTTCTTTACTCATATGTTAGCCCTTTGAACATACTTTAAGAAAAATTTTAAGTTAAAATATCTCGTCTAATAAGATAGAGAAATGTGAAATCAAGTACATGTAGGTCCTTTGCATTTTGTATTATGTATTAAGCAAACCAGTACTTGTGTAATTTTTATTTCAGTCCATGAAATGACTGGAGAGATGTTAAAATGACAAGAAAAAATCACGTGAGGCCTCAAGCCTATTAACACCTCTAAAAGATGATCTTCGTGCTTCCGATGAAATATAGTGCGCAAGTTTCTTTCAAAATCGTACACATTGTGTTTTAAGTTATATTTCTTCATTTTCTTGAGTTGAATACGGTGTTGTTTTGTTTTATTGAATTGAAAACAATATGCATGTTTATCAAATTACTAGTTTTTTTTTATATTGCGTCTCGGATCAACGAACCTGTCGCGCAGTAATTTGTTTAAGATGAAAATAACAATTGTTTACCTGTGACAGTGTATTGCATATATTTATAGCAATGAAATCGACATGCGAAATCACACAATGCGATTATTTTCACGTATTACGGAATAACTTAATACATGCAGACGTATACAGCAGTTCTTTAGATGACTATGAAGTTTTGCAACGTGTAGATTTTCAGGGCTTCGAGATTCAGCTCCATCGGAGCTTTGATTGTTTAATAAAGTTAACGAGTAAGCCATGTGACAGAAATCACAATGATTGACATGCTTCTTTACTTTAAATTAGCCAATGAGATAACAGTTATTTTCTGTGAAAATATTTTTATTGAACAATGTCAATCAAGAGAAAGTGCACATGAAAAAAGTACATTTAATTGTTTATTGATTACTAGATTTTGTCAAAACAGAAATTTAATTATCATAATAGTTTCTTATATGATTAAGATTTAAGTATAACTGTAATAATTGATTCAAAGTTTTTAGGTGTGTATTGTGAATCTTAAATGTTATTCAAAAGTTTTCACAGATTAAAGCTATTATTACTCAGTAAGGTATCAATTTAAATATAATTTTTTCTTTATAACTATCTTATTACATTTTATTTGGTTGAGTGTTACAAATGTTGTAGATGTGTATTCCAAAACCTTACAGCTGATTCAGTTAAGTATGTACCAAGTAACTTTGGAATGTAAGTGGTAAAGTTTGATGAACAGATGGTTGAATAATAAGGGATTATAGTCCATTCAAAATTTATGCAATACATTTTTAAGCATCAAGTTTGCTACCAATTGTACATAACATTTAGTAGTTATCTAACTAACTTTATTAAGATTGTTTGATGCATTTTAAACATTTTTTTTTGAATTATGGATTTCCTATGTTTGGGTTTTAGTGCTGCTGATTGGGATTTAGTTTTCGAAATGGCCACACATTGCAGTTGGAGTTAACATATGTGTTGTGGTCTCATGTTCATTTACTCCATATCCTTTCATAAAATATTTAATTTTGATGCAGTGTGGAGTTGGTAAAACAATTCCCCGTGTTAGAGATGTATGCTCTTTATTTTTCTTAGATATGGTGTACTTGTACATGAAATTATATATCATGTGTACACTTTGTTCAATTACTATTATCTAAATTTATGTAAATTCTAAAACCTCAGGTTTAACTCCATCCATCGTAGTTTTGTCCATATTTGATGCATTTTAAACATTTTTTTTGGAATTGTGAATTTTCTATGTTTAGGTTCTAGTGCTGCTGATGAGGAATTAGTTTCCGAAATGACCATACAGCTCATTTAAATTATTGCAGTTGGATCGTGTTGTGGTCTCATGCTCATTAACTCCATATCCTTTCATTAATTTGTAAGATAAACATAAAATCAGTATTAACACTTAGTAATATCAGTCAAAAATGCTTCTTTTTTCAAATTCAATCTGCCTATATAGAAGTTTGAAATAGACTTTTTCATCTTTGGTGTGACAACTAATTAGGTATGAATGAATTTTAACACTAGCCTCAGGCTTATCAAGTTAGCAAGTAACTTTGAAAAGTTTAAAGATACATGCATAGTTAAACAGCTGTAATTTGAACGCCATTCAAAAGTTTTCACATGTTAAACCTAGTATTATATTCGTTTTTGGTGTTGTTTTGGCGGAGCTTAAGCTATATTATCATATGTATTTATTCATATTATACCATAGCTGTATCTCCATTCATTTGATATAAAATACAATGGATTTTTGACACGGAGGTGTGAACTATGGTATAATATTAAGACGTGCATACTATGCCATTCCTTAATACATTCACAAGAAATTATTTTGGAAAAGACAAAAGAATGGCCTTTAAAGGTTTAACATATTTAAACATGTTAAACAAACGAGCACTTGCGCGAGTTATGTTTAGACCTGTTAACGAGTACGAGTTATGACAAAATTGACAATGGTTGACATGTTTCTGTACTTTAAAATAGCCAACGAGAAACGGTGATTTTCTGTGAGTGCATTTCTCACCTATTGTCAATCAAGGGAAAGCAGATACGAAAAAGTATTGCTTGTTTATTTGTTAAATGAGTTTCAGTTTAAACAAAAATATAACTGTTATGATAATGTAATATATGATTTAAATACAATTTTAAGTTTAATAATTATCTTTATATTAACCCTTTTCATTTTATTTGTTTAAGTGGTTCAAATTTTCTCAAGACACGCATTGTGTAATTAAAAAGTTTGCACAGGTTCAAGCTAGTATTTACGCAGTGATTACTCATTTATTCTATAATTATTTTCTTTATAATTAACCTTCTTACAATCTATTTGTTATAGTTTTTCAATTTTTTTCGATGTGTGTATAGCAAAAGCCTGATAAAATGCCTTTCAAATGTTTTCACAGGCTCGATTGTTTGGGCGGAGCTTAAGTTATTGTATAACATGTTATTTTTTATACTATACCAAAGCGTTATAAATAGCTGAGATACAAATGATTTCTGACACGAATATATGAACTATTGTGTGATGTCAAGTAGTATCAGAACGCTTTTAATTTCAAAATTATCAATACCCCTAAAATGGTCAATAATATTCCAGCTTACCCTGCTTACATAGTGTATGTTTCTCAGTAGGTTCGTTTCGCGAGAGCTAGCACAAATTACACAGCCTTTTTCATTTGACATAGTGTTCTCCATGACCGCCTTATCAATCCTAAAAAAAATTCCGCCTCATACAATCATTAATATTTTTTTTATATAAATCAGTCCCTTGTGGGGAAATTTGAAGTTTTGGTCCGATTACTTTTTACTTTGTACTGGGATAATCATTTCTTTCAACTGTCTATCAACAGCAATTGCTGTTGATTTGCCACCGAACACTACAACAATGGCAGGGATTGCATGGCATAAGCAGGTTTAACCCACCATTTCTTTTGAAATGTTGGTACCAAGTCAGGACAATTGCGGTCGACAATTTTTCTGGCGGTTTCAACCAGATTTGTCTTTTTGTCCCATGGACATCGGCTGTTGACAACTCTGTTCGGTAATTTTGTTATTACCCACATTTACTGATTGCGTTTACGCGATCCCTACTCAATACGACCAAACAAAGCATCTGCGACCTTACCACGGCTATCCCGACTTAACCAATCTAACTACGCCTATGTTCTCAGGGCAGTCTTGAACTACTATGAGGTGTGAGGTGTGAGCAAAATTCATTGTTAAAGGCCTGATAATGATTGAAATATGAGAAACAACTATAAAAGCGTTCTCCAATTATTGTTTAGCTTAACAAAGTATTTGTAGAGACTGCAGCTCATGCACATTCAATCTATATTCCTTGATTGTTCATTATAATACTCCTATAAAAATCAGAAAATATTTAACAACCATTAAAAATGAGAATGTATGTTAATATACAATAATGGATAACAGGAAACATCTACAATGGCTGAAAGTTGGAATTTCAAACAACAAACTGCAAGGAAACTATACAGAAAAGACAAAGACAAACGTACACAACGATATGAACTCGGGAGAGCCGGACTTGGTACCGGCACTAGCAAAATCTTGTTAACCGATTAATAGGTACCGAAACCTCCCCTTTATCAGTCCTGTTTTCCCTATAGTATAATAAACATACGAATAAAACCGAATACTAGTACAGCTAAACTACTTACTCCATGACCACAATCTTGAAAGGAGACAATACTTGATTTTGAATGATGGGTAAAGGGGTGCTCGCCGCTAAAATGCCGTCTAGCTCAAGGAGCCTAGTCTGCTGGCAAAACATTGTCGCACTAAGGAAGAAAAATCAAACTCAAAACTTCCTGAAGGGTTTGCCCAAGAATGATTAGATATTTCTGTAGACATCGACAGGATCAGTGAGAGGATTATCTTGTCGATATCCCATATTACGTAAAGAATGTAAGTTACACCCCAGCTTTCAATTTATTTCCTTACATTATAGAACAAAATATGTGTTTTGGAACAGCTCTCGAGAAAACGATGAATTAGTATTATGATCTTATGGGCTGTTAAAACTAAAAAAAAAAACTCATATGATGACATTCCTCTATATTTTGACTTATTTCATTAAAATTATTTACAATTTAATGCCTTTAAAATTTTAGCATCAATACTGATGGTTGTTTCAAAGAATAAAAAAAAATTGAATACATATATAAATAATAAATTTTTAAAAAATGAAAAAAAATCTAGTATTTGGAAAAACATAATATGCAATACCTGATGATATTAGAAATGATAGTAGTATAATTATAGTCCTCATGATGTTACCCGTTCAGCATCTCCCAGAATTATAAATCTTTATATTTAATGGATGGGTGTGAGTATCTGTTAACTGTAATATTTACTTAAGGTTGTTGAAGAGTATTTCTATAAACTACCAAAATATGAAGGGATTTAGTACAAGGATATTATTCTCCCACACATATTAATAACTACTATATTGTATTACGGTATAAACGGTATATCAAGGTGTAGAATGGAATCCCAGCAAGGAGAAATTATCAATGTAATAATATTATGTTTTTGATTCACCTACTGTTCCAAGTTAAATATAAAAAAAAAAACAAATGCATAATTGAAAAATATGTGTTGTTCAATGGTCACAAATTAACACGTATAAAACAAAATAAAAATGGCATACTTAGCCACATTCAAAAGGTAGAAATACACAAAAATGTGCAAAATAAACAAAAGACTAAAAATGAAAAAAGCAAAAGGATGTCAAAGAGTCCGACGTTTTTCAGCTGGGGACAACTGGGCAGAAAATCCATGAAAAATGTTTCAAAAACATAGAAGGCTACCGATTGACGTTTGATATAAATAACTTGTAAAAATCATGTTAAAAAATTACCTGTAAAAATCATATGAAAAAATTACCTATATAAATCATGTTCAATCTTGAACATTATCAAAAACAAAAAATAAATACATTTTTATTCTGTACCAGGGAAACGTGCATTTTCAAATAAAAAAGTAGCCTTTTGCCACTAATAAAATATCTTGCAAAATATTTGTTTCCTAACATTCATGACAAAGGGTCGAACAGTCCCAAGAAAATGGATAATTCTTTTGTTCAAGGAATGTCGTTTTCTCACCTGCACCGGTTTGTATACGGACAGTTACATGCGTGTCCAGTATGCTTAGGTTGGCTTGCATAACAAAACATAATCATTTTCTTGGGACTGTTCAACCATTTGGCATACATGATAAGGAACAAACATTTGGCAAGATGTTATATTGCAACATTAAAACGAGTAGCAACAGTTTCGTTTTGAAGAGATGTTATTTTACTGCCTGCTTTTAAATATAAAAAGAAACACTTACACATTGTTATTAATTGATAGAGAGTAGAGCAGAAAGAAATGATTGAAAGCACCACACAGGGGAGATTTAACATTAGTTTGGTTGCACAAAAGTAAACAGGGCAGTGCATTATACTTACAATGTCTTTTGTGATATACTGTCAATCAGCTGTCAACATTTTTTCTTTCTTTTTGTCAGTCTTTCTGCACGTTGTAAGGGATGTAAAATTACAGCTCTTTGAAATGAAACTTTTTCCACTCTCTTGACCGTTGCAATATTCAGTACCATAACTAGGAGACATTTACAAATTCAGTAACATATTGTAAAGCGTTTGAAAAAAAAACTAAAGCTTAATGTTGATAACCTTGAACTTTCTTTGATTAATTATAATTGTATGATATGTATTTGTCTATACGTTGCAGATTGTATGTTATGTTTCTGAAATCTTGATTTTGATACTCTGCTTCTTTTAAGCAAACAAAATGATATATAAACGTGGCTTTAATCTTTTAAATTCTTTCTTGTCGATATTTGCTTTTTATCCATCAACGATTGGGCAAGGAATATTTTCAGCAATTTATATCTATGGACCAAAAATTTAAGCCATAGTCATTACACATGGTCAAGATATTAGTACTTTCGTAAAAGTGTCGTACGTTTCTATCACTGTGTCTAATGTATCTATAAACCATTTAAATGAAATTACTGTGGAATAATGTTCTTTTTGCTTATTTTTCTTCAAGTACTGTGATTAAAGGAATAATAGGAAACATCTACAATGGCTGAAAAGTACAATTATATACTATAATCTGTCAGAGAAATACACAGAAAAACACATATCAGGCAAAAAAACAAATGTTAACAACGATTGGAACTCCTGACAGCCGGAATTGGTACAAGCAAAAGCAAGTGGTAGGGGTAAACCGCTTAATGGATATCCAAACCCATTTCATTTATCCAGTTTTCCTATAGTATAATAAACATACGCAAAAAAACTAATTCAGATAGACTACTACCGGTAACTCCTTGACTACAATCTTGAAAGGAGAGAAAATGACAATACGAAAGTTTGAAAGACGTGTCAAGGGATTCTCGCCGCTAATTTACCGGCTAGCTCAAGGAGCCTAGTCTGCAGGTGAACACTGTCGCGCTACGGAAGAAAAATCAAACTCAAAACTCCCCGATGGGTTTGGTCAAGAATAATCATAAATTTCAGTAGACATCGGTAGTATCAGTGAGAGGTCAGTATGTGTGAAAAATTTTCAGACCACTAGATCTCAAAGCTAATTTAATGGATACAAGCAGAATTTCTTGTATTGTATGTTACGTCCCAACTCCTGTTTTTGAAGAGAACTTTGAGTGACAAAAAAATTTATTTACCGTATGTTCATTTTGAGGAATGTCGAAGGCCCATATGCAGAGTTATTCTGCATTTCTTTAGCCCTATTGCATTTTTAGCTCACCTGGCTATGCCAGGGTGAGCTTTTGCCATCACTTGGCGTCCGGCGTCCGTCGTCCGTCGTCCGTCCGTTCGGCGTAAACTTTAATTCAAAGATCTTTTTCTCAGAAACTACCAGCCCAATTATAGCCAAACTTAGTCACAATGGTTCTTAGATGGTCCCATCCAAAAAAGGCATCCGGCAGGTCCGTACCGCATCCAAGATGGCCGCCAGCGGGGAACATAGTTTTAACATTGGACCCTATGGAAAAGACATTCAAAGATCTTCTTCTCAGAAACTATCAGTCCAATTATAACCAAACTTAGTCACAATGGTCCTTAAATGGCCCCTTCCAAAAAAGGTATCCCGCAGGTCCGTACTTGATCCAAGATGGCCGCCAGCGGGGAACATAGTTTTAACATTGGACCCTATGGGAAAACACATCCAAAGATCTTCTTCTCAGAAACTACTAGTCCAATTAGAACCTCTGCCCAAATTTTTGAATTTTTATTTGAATTGTGGTCTGAATGTTTTAATTTCAGCAACATGTATTACCTTGATTATTAGGGGAACCCCTGCCAAAATTTTGGAATGGTGTTCTGTTATGGGTTGTAATGGATGGTGGAGCTTTCGGTTGCCATGGAAACCAAACAAGAACACTGTAATTTTAGGAAAAAAAGTATTCTGTTTAATTTTGTGTTTCCTATTAGAAATGCCCTTTATTTATGTCAGCCATGGTCCAGGTGAGCGATACAGGCTCTTGAGAGCCTCTTGTTTTTGTATCGGTCATTCACACTTCGTTTTTCCTTCATGGTGAGCATTAAGTCTATTAACTGCTTAATTATTTCCAACACGTACTTCAGTGTCCTGCACATTTTTCACCAGCAATAGTTTTCAGTTTATTCTTACCATGCCAAATGACATGACTATAGGGCATAATCGGTTTATCAAGGCATTATTTAAGAAATAGATTATTGCAAGGGGGCTCTATGCGAATTAGAACATGGACAGACCTTATATTTGTCAATATTTTATACCGAGCGATAGCGAGGTATAAAATGAAGACAAATATAAGGTCTGCCCATGTTCTAATTCGCATAGAGCCCAATTGCAATAATCTATTTCGATTCTAATATATTTAACAAGCGTCTTGAACATTCGAAACGGTTCTTAGAGCGCAATATTGGGTTTGACACTAGAATTTAAGGTAGTAGGCATAGGTTAAGGGAGATAACTCTTTAAATCAGTAAGACGTTTGAAACGGGCAGTTTTATTGGTGCTTTGTAAGCATTTATATGAAAAAGAATTAAAATCATCTTTGTTACTTAGAAGCTTAGAAAATATTTATTAAATTGCTTACAACAAACGTTAAAGTGATTTTTAAGAGTTGTGTCCCTTAACCTAGGTCTACTACCTTAAATATGTCGGGAAAACTGCATTCAAACACACATAAATGGACATCTAAGAGAAATCTATATTCGTTATTATATTAATACAAGTTATTCATAAGCTTATGAATTAATACAAATAATCTATTGTAAAAATATAATATACGGATATTTTAAAATCGAAGCGGGTTTAAGTGTGACCTTGTTGTATTTCTATGACTGCTTAGTAAAGTTATATTTGAAGCAACAACAAACTAGAGGCTCTCAGGAGCCTGTATCGCTCACCTGGCTTTCAGATGCCACAATCATGGAAACATTGTAAATTTTACAGTTGATCTTCAGTCTCAAACTTAAGTACCTCGAACACCACCAATATCTTGAACAGTATTTAAAGTCTGATCATGTTTTACTACATTTCTATGTTGGGCTTTTTTTGACAAAAAACGTTCTTGCTAAGGACCACTTTTGACACCAGTTTTGAAATCGAGACGTCATTTTGTAAATGGCGGCCATCCAACAATTTTCAACATCAGTTTTGAAGTCGCAACATCAATATCTATTTGGACAAAAAAATTCATTGAAATATGACAATGCTGAAATTTCTCGCCTGTTTCGGTGGCCATTTTGAAAATGGCAGTCAACAAATAATTTTTAACATTAGTTTTAAAGTTGCGACATCAATACCTATTTAGAAACCAAATTTCATTGAAATCAAGACAATATTGAATTTTCCCGCCTTTTTTAGCGGCCATTTTGAAAATGGCGGTCAACGAACAATTCTTAGTCGCAACATCAATACCTATTTGGAAACCAAATTTTATTGAAATCGGACAATGTTGAATTTTCCCGCCTTTTTTGGCGGCCATTTTGAAAATGCGGTCAACGAACAATTTACAACACAGGTTTTGAAGTCGCAATATCAATATCTATTTGGAAACCAAATTTCATTGAAATTGGACAATGTTGAATTTTCCCGCCTTTTTTGGCGCCAATTTTGAAAATGGCGGTCAACCAACAATTTTTAACATCCGTTTTGAAGATGCAACATCAAAACCTATTTGGAAACCAAATTTCATTAAAATCGGACATTGTTGAATTTTCCCGCCTGTTGTGGCGGCCATTTTAAAATGGCGGTCAACGAACAATTTTCAACACAGGTTTTGAAATCGCAATATCGATATCTATTTGGAAACCAAATTTCATTGAAATCGGACAATGTTGAATTTTCCCGCCTTTTTTGGCGGCCATTTTGAAAATCAACATGGCATAGCCATGCAGGTCACACCGTGATCAATACAACATGTGGGGATGGTGATTGGTAGCGTACGGGGACGGTGATTTTGAAGCGGGCAGAGTCATGTAGGTTGGCTTTTTCGGGTAGATTCTAACAGATTTTGCAATAATTGGTCATTGATGTAATTTTAACGGAACATTAGGATTATTTACGAATTGATGTAGCCTAGTTTCCATGCTCAATACGCCCTGAAAGTATGCAAACACTTAACGAATGTACAAGAGGGTAGGGAATCTAGACAACGGAACCTACTTTTTCGCTTGTTTTCATGCATTCTACGTCTATTAAAGCTATCATTTTTACTCCAGCAAATGTAATAGAACGAGAGAGGTTTCATGTATCGTTAGAATACCTCAAAAGCATGATGAAAGGTTGTTTTCAACGAAAATGTAATGTTGCGTATGGGGACGAAGATCACAGCATCGCATGGGGACGGAGGTATATTTTTGTATTTTAAATTCATGCAGAAATGAGACCTTAGGTGATGGATTTTGTTCAACAATTCCCTATTTTTCACGTTTTATTGCCCTAAAAGATATGTGATGCGATTTCCTAATGGCGGAAATAGCTTGTAGTCGGTAAACTGTTAGCCAGACCCCGAAAATCATGTAATTAAATAAGCCCTGAAGTTACATATACATAAAAAATATATGATAGAGATGGTGAATTTTGGGACACTTGTAATCACCCGGTGAATTCCAGGTTTTGATCTCCGTTGTCAAGATACGTTGGTCAACGACGGTTAGGAGCCAAGTCCTTCTTTGACGTTTGACAAATGCAAGTATAATACTGTCACTTATATTCAAATGACGAAATGCCTTTAAAATATCTTCTTGATAGAGGAATTAATATTCAGTCACTAAATCCATCATCATTATCAGTCTGTAGTCGTAAATGCTTTAAATACAAGTTTCGGAAAAAGATAAATAAAGAATGTAAATATGACAAAGTTAAAAACTTTTAAAAAAAAGTAATAAACAAACAAAAATAATAAATAAAATCTAAGAGCTTATATCGTTCACCGTGGCTGATATAAACTATGTTGTTTTTGTGTGCAAAAAGCACTATTATGATTGCCTAATACAAGAACTTGGCGTAAATAATAGCTCAGGCAACCCCACATACAAATATATTACTATAGTTAAAGATGAAATCCTGGCAGATCATAAATCGTTTATGGAATCATTAAACATTTCTACCAATAACAAATCTAATGATTTGCCTTGTTTGTACTGGACACCCGAACTTCATAAGTGGCCGTACAAACAACGGTACATTGCCGGCTCTTCCAACTGTTCTACTAAAGAACTGTCCATCATCCTAACTAAGATTTTGACTGCTGTGAAAGAAGGACAGCAAAAATATTGTGACACTGTTTATTCACGTAGTAGCATCAATCATATGTGGATATTAAAAAATTCTAAAGATCTTTTGAACAACTTGAAAACCCGGTCACTTTCTAAGATCCAGTCGTTGAAAACATTCGATTTTTCTACACTCTATACTACTCTTCCCCATTCAAATTGAAAAGTCGTTTGATTGATTTTATCAAGAACGCATTTACTTACAAAAAAGGACAGAGCTTTAAATATGTAGCCTTAGCATATACATCTACAAATTTTACTAACAAATAACTAAATTCCGAAGTTACTGTGAATTTAATTTCTGCATATGCGCATTTCGACAATTTATGTCTCTTCAGTGCATATAAAATCTAAACGTTTGGAAGACCATAAAATCAAAGATGTGTAAAAACTGATAGAGAACAAATAACCAATATGATCTAAATGTAAGCCAAAATCAGCTAATAAGGACAGAGCTTTGCATGAGGCAGATACTCCTTAGTTTTCAACCAAATTTACAAAAATTTAGATATTGTAAGGTTCCAAATGCAATCGGCTTTCGGGTCAGCACCGAAGTACTGACAACTGGGCTGGTGAATACCCTCGGGGACTAACAGTCCACCAGCAGTGGCATCGACCCAGTGAAGTACCAAATGGTAACACACGATACTACACTGAAGAACAGGTGATCAGCATGCTGGAATTTCTCATTGACAACAGATTTGTCCAGTTCGGGGGCAAGATATTCCAACAGACAGTCAGCATTCCAATGGAAACGAATTGTGCTCCTCTCTTAGCCGACCTGTTTTTGTTCATTTACGAAACAGAATTTTTGCAAAATTTGGTCAAACAAAATAAAATCAAATAGGCTAGATCCTTTAATTACTCATACAGATATATTGATAATGTCTTGTCGCTTAATAATAGTAACTTTGCCGACTATATTCCTTTAATATATCCCCCAGAACTTGAAATAAAGGAGACTACAGAAACTGACCATTCTGTTTCGTTTTTAGATTTACTTTTGGAGTTTGACGACATTGGCAACCTCAGCACACGAATTTATGACAAAAGAGACGATTTCAATTTTGATATTGTAAATTTTCCACACCTCGACAGTAATATTCCGTCTTCCCCATCGTATGGAGTATATATTTCTCAATAAATCCGTTACGCTAGAGCATGTAGTCACTATCAAGATTTTTTGAAATGACACAGATGTTTAATTCGTAAACTTTTAAATCAGGGCTCCGAGAAATACAGATTAATAGTTTTTCTGAAGAAATTTATCGGACGATATCCAGATATTCAATTCCTATTTCCAATTTTATTGAAGACGGTTTAGTTTAAGTTTTGGCTTCTTCATTGATGTTTCTCTCTTTTTGCAACTTTAGTGTGATTTGTGCACCGAGCGATAAAAACATTTTACCTGTATGAGACTAGGTTTCTACATCGAACGACAAAAACATTTTACCTATTAGAGAAAAATTCTAGGTTTTGACAGGAGGCACACCACTAATTCGGCCTCCCATTGACTCGTATGTTAAATTCCGGGATTTCAAAAATTCACATAATATAGAAATGAATTTTCCCATTGACACATTTATGAAAGGGACCAACTAAGGACATTGTAAGTTTTGGGTTCCAATATGGCATGCAGTTTCATGGGCTTTGAGTGTGTTCTCCCAGAGTTTATTCTCCCTTTCCCAATTTATAATTCGGTATGCGTTTGCCGTTGCATATTAATACTGGGTTTATTTCATTTTCAGTCATTTCAGTATATATCAGGATATTTTCACTTTAATTCATATTAAGTCTTTCTTTTTTTTTATTTTTGAGAATCCACATTATTCACTCCATTGTAGAGTATACTTTATCACTATATATCTTTAGGCCATCTTTGAGTACAGTAAGTATTGAAGTTAGGAGCTTAGAAAGGGGTTTTGTTGTGTATCTTTGTATGTTAGGGCATTGATGTAACTTAGGTGCCCCATTAGATACACTGCAGGTTGTTTTCTACATTCAAATTGATATCTCAAGAAGACAATTATGATTTGTTATTGTTTAGTATGTCCTTCCTTAGCACGGTGGAGAGTTTGAATGTGGGCTGCCAAATGAACTATCAATGTCATCTCTTTTATAAGCAGACAATGTAGTGCCTTTTAAATGGCATATTTTGCAATCATCATATTCCAAACAAAAAGGACTTTTGTGAAAAAGTTCGGTTTCAGACAGACTAGAGGATCTTTGATTTCTCCTTTAATGTCCAATGTTAAAACTTTGTTCTGCTGGATGTTATCTTGCATATGATGTATATAATGTAAAACTAAGTTCACCACTGTTGTAACGGTACTGTGTTTTCCATCGGCGGTCATTTTGGATAAGATACGCATGTGCCGCACATTATTTATAAAGGGGACTTGGTCGTCTTGATTTATAGACACTCTTTACAAAGGTACCCCTTAGAAACGATCGTGACCAAGATTTTGACAAGTACGAAAGGTCTGAGATGTTTGAATGAATTTCCAATAAGAGTCTTCCCATGCATCATATTAAATGTAAAACTGTATACCCTGCTTGCAGCCATCTTGAATGAGATGCGGAAATAACGGACACTTCTTGTAAGGGGGACTATACCAAAAGACCATTGTGACCAAGTTTTCTTTCAATTAATACAGTGGTTTCTTCGATGTTTGAATAAAAAGCTTGCGACGGACGGAGGGCTAACGCATAGTGTTGGTAATTAAGCTCACCCTGACTATGCCAGGTGGACTAAACACTCAATACCCTGTAAAGTAGTGGGGTTAGAGGAAGATTATTTTATTTTCATGGGGGGAGGGGGGGATTTTGCAAATAACTCTGGGTGCAAGTGAAAATAAATACTGTAAAAGTACCTTTATTCATGGACAACCATTTCGTGTTTTTTTATTTTAAATAAAAAAAACACGAAATTGTTGTCCATGAATAAAGGTACTTTTACAGTATTTATTTTCACTTGCACCCAGTTATTTGCAAAATCGTCCCCCCCAAGCATCATTATTTCGAGGGTACCAAATTCGTTCTTTCGAAGTCTTAAGCATTAAAACTCTAGGACAAAAATGCATTACGTTGGAAGTCTAAATGTAGTAATACTCTAGGGGAAAATGAAGTTCGTTGAGACTTAAATTTCGTGATTTTACCGAACCACGAAATCCACGAAAATTGGATTCCCACGAACAATAGTACTTTTACAGTATTCTAATCTCAGTGGTCATAACAATAAATTGATTAATTTTGATTTGAAGAAAAAAGTCTTTGTTGCAAAGCAAATAAATAATTTGATGTGACATTTGGTGAAAATAAATAGGACATCTATTAGCGCGTTTGTCGGGAAACAAATAAAGTGATCGGGCAACGGATGACAGTGATTGAAAAAAACACTGTGCTTCTTAATTGTTCTTCAGAGAAATTATCATATGGATATACTATCGTACTTTCAAATTTTATTTCTTTTGTGTATTATCCTTATGTTATTCTGGCCAGCTGTTTGTAGTGTCCATATCTCACCATTGCCATAGGACATTAGTGCTTTTACACTCAAACCGGTGCAAGGGCCGTCTTCAACTTATTATGAGGTTTGAGCAATCTCATTATTGAAGGCCTCATATTGACTTCAAGACAAAAAAAAAAAAAAAAAAAAAAAAAAAAAAAATCCCCAAAAAAGCCATTGTTCCATTGCGTGGTTACATATTTGTAGAGACTTGGCTAATGTGCGTTTACACCATATTGTTTCATTTTCTATTGTCGATTTTTGTCCAAAACGAAGTGGTTAGGTATTATGTGAATTCTTCGGTTATATCTTAATCTCATGCCGTTCTCCGAATATTTCTGACCAATGACTTTTGACTGAAATTTTCATGGAATGCAGCTTGATTACCATAACAATTTAGTGCGACTTTGGTCTAAATTCGTGGCCATTGTCAATAACGTAGCGGGTATCATAAAGTATTCTAGACACCTTTCACATCAATTCACATTATTAACTCGAATTTAATTTCATGAAAACTTTAAAGATGTTTAAATTGTGGAACATAATCTATCAATTAAGGTCTTATATCTAAAGAAAATAGAATACAAAAAAATCAATCTCCGTCCCCATACGATGCCGTGATCTTCGTCCCCATACGCAACATTACATTTTCGTTGAAAACAACCTTTCATTATGCTTTTGAGATATTCTGATGAAACCTCTCTCGTTCTATCACATATTCTGGAACAAAAATGACAGGTTCAATAGACGTAGAATGCATAAAAACAAGCGAAAAAGTAGGTGCCGTTCTCTAGATCCGCTGCCCCTTTGTACATTCGTTAAGTGTTTGCATACTTCCAAGGCGTGTTGAGCATGGAAACTAGGCTACATCAATTCGTAAATAATTCTAATGTTCCGTTAAAACTACATCAATGACCAATTATTACAAAATCTGTTAGAATATACCCGAAAAAGCCAACCTACATGACTCTGCCCGCTTCAAAATCACCATCCCCGTACGCTACCAATCACCGTCCCCACATGTTGTATTGATCACGGTGGGTCAGCTGTAAAGTTATGCAGGCATTGAAGCTTAGATGCAACTTCAATATTAACTGACAAGGATGTTTGCATTGTGGGCATATATAATCCATAACTAAATAAAACAATATAGTTATATACAATTATTATTAAATTGTGAAATAAGTATAGTTTATGAAAGTATTTTTGCAAAAAAAATGTAAAAATTTGTACAAAAACACTTTTTTGCTCATGATTATGTAACAAATAATTTTTTCTGATAAAGTGATAGCAGGGAATTTCTCTAAAATTTAAAAGAGTAAAGTAAACCAAAGAAGATTTGAAAGCAGAATTTAAAAAGAAATAACCCATAACCATATGGCATTGAATTTTTTTTGGTGAAAAAAGTCAATAACTACAACACAGGCAGTTGGATTTTCTTCAAAATTTCAGAATATGTAGATCTTGATATGCTAAATTTTTTCAAATTTACACTTCACCTCTATCTGTTTCAGTTTTTGAAATAAAAAATAAAAAATGCATAAATTTTGAAAATTTTACGGAAAAAGGGCTATAACTCTAAGAAGGGTTTTCCGATTTTCTTCAAAATTGCAGGGCAGATAGATCTCGTCATTCTNAGGCCAAGTTTGGTAAGTATTGGCCCAGTAGTTTCAGAGGAGAAGATTTTTGAATAAAAGTTAACGGACGGACGACGGACGACGGACGCCGAGTGATGGCAAAAGCTCACATGGCCTTTGGCCAGCTGAGCTAAAACGGGAATAATACTCATATTTATTATTTTATTAACATTACAAATTAAAACTTTTACATTTAAATTGTAGAGCAAGATATGCAACATAGTTAAGATTTCATAACAACTAGACATTCGTTGCTAGGTTACCGTTATGTCAATTTCAGTTCCGAGTCTTAAATTCAGTAACTATTGTAAATTTCTATTATTGTCATTATAATTCAGCTTTTTGGGTGATTCGTTATTTTAAACTTTATTTACACAAAATATGCAGAAAATGAATATTGAGTGAATAAAATGTGAAGCTGTTCAATATCCTTTTTGTAAAAAATATACGTATGTGCTAAAAATATTGTTGGAATTAGAACATAGCTTTGTTTCCAAAGCGAAAGAAGAGCCCCTTATTAGAATGATTATTATTTAGGGGAACTAATAGAAACCAAAAACGTCCACTTTCAGTTACTCGTTCATACTCTCTTGCATACATTAGTTTGTTGCATAATGTTGAAAAAACATAATATACATGCATAGCATGCAATTAATGAATATAGATAAAAAATGTTTTCAAATATCTCTTGAAGTTGGACCAAAAATTTTTAACAAACAGAAATTTTATCATTTGAGTAGCAGTACAATTCAGCAGATTGACTCTGTAGATTACTTTTGTGACGATTTTTTCCCAAACATTTGATGGAAGGGATCCTCTAGGGCATTGTGATCTACTGGAAAAAAAACTATAAAAATATGTCGGAAAATGGGGTTGCTAACGGTCCTGGAAGACTAATGTATAATTGCATGTGTTGAGAACCTGTATTTTTAACATAGAACCTTTGTTTTACCCTTTTTATGCATTTTGACGTTTGTGTATTTCCCGTATTTTATGTCATTGTTTATGACGTCATGTTATTGTTTACTAAATGTTATGTTGAAAACTTTGATCTGGATGGCTGTATTGTTCATGTAATAGCATGAACAATGTTATTAATGTGTATTACTGCGTAGTAAATGATGTTTTTGTAAAGTATCTTTGCTGTTTACGACCGCTCGAACACGGACTATGAATTTTGGATACAAACTGCACTTAATTTTACTACACTGGTGGCAGCCAATAGAAACGAATCTATGCTAAAGGACTGTTTGTGTTGGATATTATTCTCTCTAATGGATATATATTCTTTGAAGGAGGGAGGAGATGGTATTCTGTGAAGCTACAGGTATCATGTTTAACTTTGTAAATGCAGTTATATATTAAATACTGGAGTGATGAACAATATGATGAGCACTAAGGTTAACTGATATTCAAAGTGCATAATTTACAGCCTCTATAAATTTAGCACTTAAGATAAATTGAAATCTAAAGTGCATGACTTCTTAGTTCTATATGCAATGTTTTGACAACAACATTATACATTAGTTATATACAGTATCATGGAATATTATGAGCAACGTACTCCGTTAGAATTTGATGGTACCAGTTTGAGGGATTTTGGATGCAGCTCTCTCTGTTTGCAAATAGGTATAACTGGTCACCTGAGGATATTTGTTTCAATTTTATAATATCTTTGAAAGGCAAAGCTCTTGAGTATGTTTCCTATTTATCTAATGAAACTATTCATGATGTCAATCTTTTGTATTCAGCTTTTAAGCGTCGTTTCGGAGATTTGGAAACAGCCGAGATTTGTAGATCTAAATTACGCCAAATTATTATGAACAAGCAAGAAAGTGTACAAGAATATGTATGTCGCATCGAAAAAAATGTAAGGAAAGGATTTCCCGGTGGGAATGAGGATTTAATTGTTCAGCTTACGGTAGAATATTCGTTGTATGGATATCCCGATTCTGACATTTGTTATAGAGTTTTGACAAGTAAACCCATGTCAGTTGATGATTTAATAAAAGAAATATTATGGCAAGAACATTGTAAAGATAGCTTTCCAAAATTTCAACAGAAAATATCAAGTGATGTAAAGTTGAACAACGAGAATGATGTGAATCAGCAGAATCATAAGAAGAATAAAGTGCAGAAGGAACTTGTAAAATGTTGGTTTTGCAAAAAACCTGGGCATATAAGGAAATACTGTTACAAAAGACTGATTAAAAAACAGCGAGAGAAAAGAGAATGTTATAAAACAAGAAACAGCGAAAATAAATCTAAACTAACAGGAAACAATTCATGCGAGGTGCAAAATCTGCAAAGTACCGATTCTGATAATGTAATTTCAACTTGTTGTGATACAAAATCAGATACAGGCGACATTGATTGTATACATGTTGGAGTTGTTGAGAACCACAATGCAATTGAGACAGTTTATGGACAATCTTTACAAATGCCGATCGATGGACATTCTCCAATAATTGTACATAATACAGATGTGGTGCATATTTCTGATATGGAAAACAATCAAAATCTTAACAAAGTAAATGATAGTAAATATTCCCAAAATAAGGACTATGATGGATTGGATATGTTGATCCTGAGTAATGTGAAAAGGCAACACAATATTGTAGATATTTATGAGCTACCCTTTTGTGGATGTTGTTTGTAAATCCACTGTTCAGTAAAAGATATTTCCCTGATATGAACTGAAGAACAAGGAAAACTTGATATACTAGTATTTATTGTTTAGGTCAAGTGACTATGGAAAAAGTTCGATGTATTATTCGATGTATATTTCAAATTTGTAGAACATTTCGTGGACGAAATTCTTTTAAAAAGGGGTGCAGTGTTGAGAACCTGTATTTTTAACATAGAACCTTTGTTTTACCCTTTTTATGCATTTTGACGTTTGTGTATTTCCCGTATTTTATGTCATTGTTTATGACGTCATGTTATTGTTTACTGGATGTTATGTTGAAAACTTTGAGCTGGATGGCTGTATTGTTCATGTAATAGCATGAACAATGTTATTAATGTGTATTACTGCGTAGTAAATGATGTTTTTGTAAAGTATCTTTGCTGTTTACGACCGCTCGAACACGGACTATGAATTTTGGATACAAACTGCACTTAATTTTATTACACATGGATGGTATTAGCATATTCTCCAAGTCCTCAAAGTGTGAATCCCCCTTTTAAGTAGTGTTGAAGTAAATTAATCATTAAATTTCATTTTTTTAAACCCTCTCCTGAAAGTCAATTTATCTCTGTTTAAATTTTATACGTCTAAGTATTACTATAAATTAATCTAATTTTCTTGAAAACATGATCCTTTTGGTGTCTTTTCGTGCATTACCTGCATTTTTTATTATCGTATGTAAATATTGATGATGAAGATAATTCAAACTGCAGACTCTCCTTTTCTGTCATACTTAAATTCATATTTGTTTGATATATACACCTACAAATTTCCATTTTGATAGGTAAAGTAATTGTAAACATGACTTGCTGCACACGTAATCTATTCATCAACTGCATAATAGGAAATGTACTTTTATCTAACAAAAAGATTAAGATAAAAGCGGAAATTTTTGCACTACTTCGGAAAATTTTTTTTTAACATTTACTTTTCCTGTGACATCTTATTCTTTGTCCTAGATTAGACCTTCGTCCAGGTGAAGAATGACACTTTTATCAGGCCAGCAACACAAGCAGCCGATTTTTCACCATGGCATATAAATGAATTAACGTTTAAGACCTTCATCCTCTTTGTAGAGATCTTAGCACATGAGATCAAATAAATAGACTTCGAACAGAAATTCCTTTTCACAAACCTATGTCGCTCTTGAAAAATGGACGGATGTTTTGGTAAAATGAATATGATTATCTCTATTATATAAAATAAAAGGTTAAGCGTTGCAAAATATCCACGTCGTGGACCTCAAAATTTAACACAGAGAATATATGTACATATTTCGTCATTCATGGAGATCGACAAGAGTTTGAGAAATAACATAATTTTGTTAATTAATATGCAGTTTTCTTCAAATTAATCAAGCTGATAAATTCGCTCGAACGGTTTCGAAAGTAGGACTGAAGACAAGTAGTTTTTTTTTGCTCACCATGCTTCTGTTTTTATAACAGTTATTTCAATAATACGAAAGAGCGATGATCCAAGTCTGTTCGCTATTTGCATGATTTGTCAGTTGTCTATACATTTTCGCTTGTATTATTCTTATAATTTTCAGGTGATTTTTTCCAGCATAACAAATTACAGGTTATACCATTGGATTCATCATCATCCTTCCCCATGGTTATATCAGCCTGCAGAGCCTTTCAGCAAAAGCCGTATCTGGTTGACCCGGATATATCAGAGGTTGACCTGGATATATCAAGGGATTCTCCCAAAGATTCAAAGGCAATAACTTTTTTTCAAGGTTTCAAACGAAATCAAATTTGTAACAATAAACAGCTATTGCATTTGCTCTTTCCGATTAGGTATTCAGAACATAACCATGATGACACAAATAGATAAACTAGATGTCAGAAAAATTGTAGAAACTAGGTCTTTGATATATCCTGCAGAGCTTTGACGTTTTCACATTATGACGTCATAAAGGCTCCAAGCAACGATAGAATGTCGTAACAACCAAAGGTTGCGGCAAAATTCAAAATCGACATTATTTAGAGAATTTGGTCAAATTATTCACCCA
>MJUU01021546.1:239478-250443 GCA_002080025.1 Modiolus philippinarum
GCTGAAAATTGCTGAAAAGGCGAGAATGGCATGTATGTCGAATTTCCCGCGCAACTTTGGGAGAATTTGAAAATTCAGTTCCATAATTACAAATCTAAAATGCAAAATAAAGGATGATAAACAAGTTATCGGGCTTTTGACAGCTGATGAATTGTAAAATATCACCCCGCTCGCCAGAATGTGAAGCTTGGGGCTCGTTCTCTACGCTCACTCGCCCCTTTGCTTCATATTCTGGCTCACGGATTGATATTTTACGATATATTGCTGTCAAGAGCCCGATAACATATACATATTTACTAATTCTTATTCTGCTTTCGTCAAGTTCAGGCCATAGGAGATCAAAATGTTAACCAACATGAGCATAAAGTGTTCTCAAAACTTCATTTGTTAAAATTCAATTATGACGTCAAATATATCTGCCGTCTCTCGACTTTACTATTGTGACGTTATGGAAATAGGCGAACACGCCTGATGACGTCAGGCTCAAAGAGAACATATATTTCGGATCAGCAGAAAAGGGAGGGGTCGTGTTTTTGTCCAAGATCTCCTTGAAATCATTACAGAAATAAAATCCACAACGGTTTCTTTCGAGAAACGACATTTCTACACACTCGATAGTTAAATTTTCAAATGTTTTAAACACGCTGCAAGCTCGGTTTAAGTATCTCTAGTATAGAAATGTCGTTTCTTACTCGATGCGGTTGTGGATTCTATATATCTCCAGTGTTGCGCATGATTTACGAACCATTTGATTTTCAGGGGCATTACCATCACCTGGGTTAAAAAGATAGTCTCGCCCTCACTCTGTCCAATAGAAATTTTCCTTGCATAATGTATTTGGGGAAAAAGATAACCCGGCTCTTAAAAGCGGGCAAATAAAAATTTCCGTCCTTTGTGAAAAATCCAATCCCCTCCCCCGATATCAAATGGCCTGTGCCCGATATGCTGATACTGCACATTGTATTGCTTTCCGTATTACACAGATGCATCCAATCAATCAATCAATCGGGAATAAGGAATAAGCGTGTTTTGGGACAACTCTCTTTGGTCGAAATTTAACTTAAGCGCAGGAAGTTGCACAAAAAAGTCTGATCGATTCATTTTTGTTTAGTTGACTGACGAAAAGTGAATCGTGATTCTATTAGAAATGCCCTGTAGAGTGATTACAACAGCATTTTGCCAACGCTTTCATTTCCAGGACAGTTCATAGCCAGGGGGCGAAAATCGTGACTGCAGAGCGAAGCGAGTCGAAAAAGTTTTTGAGTGTTTTTTCCATTAAAAATGCTGTAAATATTTAATTTTCACGTACGATTCGTTAAGACGCCGGACTCTCTGGAATCCGCCCCTGATTTCGGACAATTGTTCATCTGTTAGATTGTTATGAAGGGGTTTGTTTTTTGTCAAAAATCTCATTGAAATTATTAGAGAAATAAAATCCAAAACCGTTTCTCGCGAGAAACGACATTTCTACACTCTCGAAAGTTAAATTTTCAAATGTTTTAAACGCTCGGCAATTTGAAAAATTAAGTATCTCTAGTGTAAAAATGTCGTCTCTTACTCGATGCGGTTGTGGATTCTTTATCTCTTCAGTCACGAACCATTTGATTTTCAGGGGCCTGACCAGCACCTGGGTTGAAAAAATAGTCTAGCCCTAACTCTGTCCAATAGGAAAAACAGTGCTCAACAAATTTTCCTAGAATGAGGTATTTGAGGAAAAAGATATTCCGGCTCTTAAAGTAAGCAACTAAAATTATCCGTGTCTGGTGAAAAATTCAGCCACTTCCCCCGAATATCCTATGACCTGTGCCTAATATGCTGATATTGCATATTGTATTGTCTCCCGTAATACACAGATGCATCTCATCAATTAATCAGGAATAAGGATTAGGCATGTTTTGGCACAACTCTCTTTGGTCATCTTTGTTTAGTTGTTTAGTTGACTGGCAAACAGTGAAGTGATAATTCAACTAGTAATTCCATTCGAAATGCCCGGTAGAGTAATGAAAATCAGCATTTTTACAACGCTTTCATTTCCAGGGTCAGTTTATGGCCAGGATTTTAGAAAGGGGCGTAAGTCGTGAACGCCGAGCGAAGTGAGTCGAAACACTTTTTTTAGTGTTTTTTTCATTGAAATGCTATAAATATTTCATATTCACGTACGATTCGTAAAGACGCCTCTAGAATCCACCCCTGATTTCGGACAATTGTTTCTTTGTTAGATTGAGTAGGTAGAGAAAAAGCCTACTTTGTGAAAAATGACTTAAAATGAGAGAAAAAAATATACAGAAGAAGAAATGAGTTTCTGATCGACAATATATTTGTCAAGTAGGAGGACTTGTTTTTCAACAGGCTATCTGAATTCCTATGGGCACAAACTGTGCACCTCTCCTAGCCGATCTTTTTCTCCACTCTTATTTGTCTGAATTCATACAAGGGCTTCTTCAAAATAGACAAAAAACTTGCCCAATCATGCAATTTTAGCTTCCGTTATATAGATGATATTTTGTCACTAAACAACCCTCGCTTTGGTGATTTTCTTCATCTGATCTATCCAAAAGAGCTCGAAATCAAGGATACTACAGACACTTCCACATATGCCTCAAGGATTGACCTTCATCTTGAAATTGACAACAGAGGTAGACTAAGCTGCAAGACAAACGCGATGACTTCACTTTTCCAATAGTCAATTTTCTTTGTAGCAATATCCCAACATCGCCGGTTTACGGAGTTTACATCTCCCAGCTAATTTGCTATTCAAGAGCCTGTGTTCGATACAGTGACTTCCTTGATAGAGCCTGGTTGCTCACAAATAGGCTACTTAAACAAGGGTATGTTGCCCAAAACTTAAATTAATCCCTTTAGAAAGTTTACGGTCGACATCACAATCTTGTAGACTGCTGTGAGATATCTGTTTCACAGATGACAAAAGATATTTCCCTTTAAAGCTTAATTGTTGTTTCCTCTACCGGATTTGACTTGACTACTGGATTTGACATGTTCAACACAGCGGGTGTCTCAATCAGGAGATGCTTACTTTACCGGTGCACCTGATCTCATCCATGGTTTTTTATTGGGTCTATGTTGTTCATCTTTGTGTGTGTCTTCATTTTTCCTTTCTTGGCAGTACTCATGTTGTGTCTCTGTTTCTTTGTTGTTTCCGATGTTGCCATTGTCCTTGGATTTTTCGTTTTGGATTGACGGTTCTGTTATCACTTACTTTACAACAAATAATAATAAAAAAACTTTTCATTTACTCCATATCCTTTCGTAAAATATTTAATACAGGAGTTTGTCTTTTATTGCAGTGTGGAGTTGGTAAAACANTTCTTAGATATGGTGTACTTGTACATGAGATAATATCTCATGTAGACACTTTATTCAATGACTATTATCTAAATTTATGTAAATTCTAAAACCTAAGGATTAACTCCCTCCATCGTAGTTTTGTCCTTAGCTTTATTTGATATTACTGATTATTTGAATTTCGTTTGGTTTTATGCATTTTGAACATTTTTTTGAAAATAATGGATTTCCTTTGTTTGGGTTCTAGTGCTGCTGATGAGGAATTATTTTCCGAAATGGCCATACAGCTCATTAAAATTAATGCAATTTCAGTTAGCATTTGTGTTATGGTCTCATGTTCATTTACTCCATATCCTTTCGTAAAATAATATACCAATATATAAAAACCAAATAGAAAAATAAATACATGTAAAATAAATAACATATATACATATATTAAAATATAACTAAAACAAGAAGGGATTTCTCTGAAGAGTGGTTTCCCTTGGTATATATCCTTAAAAAAACCCGAAACATTGTACACGTAGCACGTTATCAATGTAAGGCCGGAGATATGATCCTTCCCATAGATGTGTGGATATTGGATCAATATCAATACAAAAATACAACCCAACCACCGACGACCTCAAGTCTAAGTCATCCGATTGTTCATGTTGTAATTCAACATTGTGGTCACGTCATAACGGGAGATTTGAATATCATTGAAAACAAGTTGCTCCGTGAGATCTTTGCACAAGGGCCTAAATTCCGTAAATCACGTTCCATGAATTGGGATCAAAATTTCAAACTTCTTATGGATGCTGTAGAGGACTAAGCAATACAATGGATCAAGCGTGAACAAGATGAAGACCTTGATTTCCGTTCAGAGTGGATTAAGGCTGTGATGTCAATGATTCTTAAACGAATCAATCAGCTGCGAGGGCCAAACAAATTAAACATTATTATGCTGGTGTGGCCAGTTACTTGTCCTCCATTCATGACAAATATGTCTTTGTTCTTGCCGATAAGGCCCTAATAACATCATTCTTATTTGCAAAAATCATTACATAAGTTAAATAAAGAACTAAGCATTGATAATTCCATAAGCAATCCAACTTATAAAGCTATTACTTTATCTAATGAGGAGATATTACTGAACCATAAATCTTTTTTGCTTTCCGTTGGAATTTCCACCAAGGATGAAGACACGGATCTTCGATCTTCGTACTGGGTATCAGAATTACATAAATGCCAATACAAACAACGATACATCGCTGGCTCTGCCAATTTTTCTACAAAACCTATATCATATATCGAAGTTGTAAGCCTCCATCTTAAAAGCTGGAAAAGAGGGCCTTTAAAAAATATTGTGATACTTGCTTTTCAAGTAACTAAATAACTTAATACCGAAATTACTGTGAATTTATTTTCTGCATATGCGCATTTCGACAACTTATGTCTCTTCAGTGCAAATAAAATCTAAACGTTTGGAAGACCACAAAATCAAAGATGTTAAAAACTGATAGTGGACAAATACCAAATATGATCTAAATGTAAGACCAAATCAGCTAAGGACAGAACTTTGCATGAGGGAGATACTCCTTAGTGTTCAACAAAATTTACAAAAATTTACATATTGCAAGGTTCGAAATACAATCGGCTTTCGGGTCAGCACCGAAGTACTGACTACTGGGCTGGTGAATACCCTCGGGGACTAACAGTCCACCAGCAGAAGAAGCGATGTGAATGAAATGTGGATATTGAAAAACTCTAAAGATCTATTCAACATCTTAAACTCTTGATCATTATCACACTGGAACAACGTTAAAACTCTCCACTTTTCCACACTTTATACTACCGGTAATAATGAAACTTAAACTTAGCTGAAAGATTTAATTCATAGATGTTTCTCCCATACGAACGGTGAACGAAGATATTGGTACATTATTGTAGGTAGAGAACAAGCTTACTTTGTAAAAAATGACTCCGAATAGGAGAAAAAATATACAGAAGAAGAAGTATCTAAAATGTTAGAGTTTTTGATCGACAATATATTTGTCCAGTTTCGAGAACTTGTTTTCAGCAGACCATTGGAATTCCAATTGACACTTACTTTGCACCTCTCCTAGCTCATATGTTTCTCCACTCTTATTTGTCTGAATTCATCGAAGGGTTTCTTCAAAATAGTGATAGAAAACCGGCCAAATTCTTTAATTTAAGCTTTCGCTATATAGATGATATTTTGTCACTAAACAACCCTCGGTTTGGTTATTTTCTTCATATGATCTATCCAAAAGAGCTCGAAATTAAGGATACTATAGACACTGCCACATCGACCTTCATCTCGAAATTGCCAACAGAGGTAAATTTCAAACTATGCTGCATGAAAAACGCAATGACTTCAGTATTCCAATAGTCAACTTCCGTTTTCTTTATAGCAACGTTCCAGACATGCCGGCATATGGAGTATACATCTATCTCTCTCAATCGCTACTCAAGGGCCTGTGGTCATTAAATGACTTCGTTTATAGAACCCAGTTGCTGATAGATAGGCTACTTAAACAAAGGTATGTTACCCTTAACTTGACGTCATCACTCCAGACATTTTACGGTCGGCATCACAATCTTGTTTACCGCTGTGGGATATCTGTTGCCCAGATGACAAAAGAACTACCGTATTATCATGTCGGGTGTCTTTTAAGAAGCAGGAGATTCTTACTTTAGGTGTGCACCTGATCTCACCCGTTTTTTATTGGGTCCATGTTGCTCATCTTTGTATGTGTTTGTGTTTTTCTTTACACTCTAACTGTCAGTTAAAATACACTAAAAATCCAAACATCAACATCTTTTGATGAGTGTTTGTATAAACAGCAGGAAAGAAGCATTAATTATGAAGCGGATAGATCATTGCATCCAATATGGTCATTCCTAGAGAATACCTTCAAAAATTCAAAAGTTCAATGTATTATAATATATGGAATAGTCAAAGAGACAGAATTAAACGGACACCTACCCTTACGGAGCACCGCTCGATACCCTCAGTTTTTGTGTGGCTTCACGCTGCTATCATTTTCGCTCATTTTTGTGTTTGTTGTCTTTATTTATGTTAAATATGAATTGTGTTTTGGATGTTTGATATTAGGTCATATTAAACTTTCTCCTTTCTCTTATATATTCGTTGCCGATATATTACAGTATTAAAATTAACTACAAATCTGGAATTGAGATTCTAAACGACACAAAATATACACATCTAAAGATTATATAAACTGTATTAAATCAATTGAAGAAATTTACGTTCATTCAACATTTCAGTAATATATTATCAATTTTGGGGAGATTAATTTTTGGCGTGTCCATATTTAATGTCGTCATTAAGAGAGTGGAGATTTTCCTAAAATAAATATTAAAAATCTTTTGTTTAGGATGTTACAACACTTTAAGGAATTTTGTTACATTATACATACAACTGCTTATGAATGGTGTCAATGAATTTTCTTGGTGTAATGAGGTCAGATTTTCAAAATGTAAGATAGATTTTATCCATTTTCATTTTATTTTGTGTTTTAAGCTTTACTTAAGGTATGTTGTAAATCTATTATTTGTTTTAGCAAATAATATGATTTCAACCAAAACAGCTAATGTGTTTGAAAATTGCAACCCCTTATCAATGTAAAAAATCTCTAGAATTCTTGTAGTCTATATCTTTCATAGCTTGACGTTTATATCAAAATACTAAAAACTTGAATTGTTTTCTAGACATTTCCCAGTTGACATAACGCAAAAAAATTGCTTGTTGACAATTAGCAAATTGTTTGCTCTTAAGGTGACGCAGTTGTTTTTACCAATGAAACATTTACAATAATAAATTAGTATTTTTAAATACCATATAGGTAATGACTAGGGAATGAAGATTTCATCGGTGCCATGCGCTGTCTTGAACTTACTATGAGGTAAGAGAGTTTGCTCTTTCTTATTTATTGAAGGCCTCCGACGGTCACGTCAAGATGGAAAGTGTTGTTCCATTTGCCATGTGTTATTAGCCGCGAACATAGCGTAAACTAATCTTACAATGTATTTATATTTTGTCCAAAACAGTTACTCCATATCACCTTATTTGTCATTAAATGCTGAAATGCTCAATGTCATTGGGATTTTTATGTATCAACGCCCTAGGGTTACAATGAAATGTTACCCATCTAACTTCTTTTGCAAAAGCTATCATAAAGGACCCATCAAAAATATTTTAATTCGCTATATCGATTTCTGGAATTGTTATAACGAATTTACATCGTTATAACAAATTTTTGAATTCGTTATAACAGATTGTTGAAATTGTTATAACGAATTTAATTAGTTATTACCTATTCGAGGATTACAATTTGTTATAACGAATTCCGTTATTACGAATTCAAAAATATTTTTGATAGGTCCAATATGGGCCTCTGTAAAATACAAATTGTGTAATTTTAATGTGCTACTTGCTTTTCCTAACATCATCGATATGAAGTGTCCGAAGTATTCAGTAAATTAATCAAAAACCCACATGTCATCATGACTTCTCCTACTTTTTATTTCATTTATCAAGTACACAACGGAAACGTTTACAAGACTCTAACGTAATAGGCAGTCGGTCTTTTTAAAATGCAATTTTTTATAACACTCCTAAAATGGTCGTTTTATTATCCTCTTGATAAATTTTCTATTCATTGCTTCTTCGATATTTTTTTCATTTTGTCTACCTTTTTTACTTTGTTGCATAATCATTTTATTACACCAAGCTTAAAAAGATTCTGTGCCATCACATTTGAATGTGTTTATGGATATAAATGAAACTTAGAAGTTCATATTCTACTGCCGTTGTTTCATAGCAGAACAAAGACTGTTTTTGATTTTAAAGTCAATAGATTTTAGGTACATGTAACACTTGCTTATAGAAACTAGAAAATCTGACTAATATTTGTTTCCGGAACCTAATTTCAGAATACCTCTAAGAATTTCAATAAATCTTACGACGATAAAATATTCAGCAATTTAAAACACATTTTCTAAATGTGTTCATGGTAAGAAAAAAAGAATGAAATACCGTATATCGGGTTATTTTCGAGTCGGCTTTTGTCCGCGATTTTGGTGTAAAACAGGGCAGGGATATGTTCGATGTATTTATATTTCGCGTTTTACTGTTTTATTTTTGCATTTGAAAGGCCAGAAAAATTTATGCGGAAGGTAGTTTTCGCGTAAGATTGTCAGCCGCGAACATAGCGTAAATTAAGCACACGCTAAAATATCCCGATGGACGGTAGAATAAATTTCATAATAATATTGAGTCAGCTTCTTCAACACAATTTGATCAAATCAAAATTGGAACAATTTCTTACATGGTCTTTTAAAATTTGCGGTCTTCAGTTCATTTGTTGTAACAAAGCTTCCTCCCTAATACTTCGTGTTTAGGACATGTAATGATATGATTAAGGAACTGAATTTCTTAGAGGACAACATTTTTGTTCGCGTTGGTAATATTGTATATCAACAGGTCACTGGGATTTCCATGGGTACAAATTGTGCGCCTCTAATTGTAGATATTCTTTTCTGGTACGAACAGTGCTCCATGATCAAAATGGAACTGAGCAAAACAGTGAAAAACTTTTGCAATGATACGTTTGAAAATCCCCAGCTTTAAGATTATTTGGACGCCATTTATCCTCAAGAACTGAAACTTAATAAACAAAACTGCGATTCTAAACATTATGCTTTTCTGAATCGAACCATCATCATTGGCTTTGAAAGAAATTAAAACTAAAAGTTCTGATAAAAGAGATGATTTCGATATCACTTAGTATTTCCCCATTTCTTGACGGCGACGTTCCTCTAGCTTCATCCTACGGGGCACATATATCTTAACTTGTACTATTCAAACATGTGTGTTCAACTATTCACGACTTTAATGATGAATGCAAACTTGCCACCACTTTCAAACATTTACAACAATGTGTTACATTTCAAACATAGGTATATATTTTATATACTAGCCTTATATAGAGCTGTTACTAAGTCCGACTATCTGGAGTTTTTGTTTCCCTTTGTCCTTTGTCTTTTATTTGTATTTTTCTTGTGCAATTCACTGGAGAATTGTGGAATATGTTTGTGATTCTCAGATATTGTACGCGTTTCCTATTATCTCTCTTTTTTTTCAAAAAAAGTTTTATAGAAGGAATGAATATTTGATTTGAAATATTGCGTGACTCGTAAACAGCTTATTAATACGGCAATCATCATCCAAATGTACGAAAATGATGTTTAAAATAACAGAAACTGATTAAAAATTCATGGAAACTTTAGAATTCTCTTACATTCTCTATGTAATAGGAGGTATCGGCGGAATATTCTGAATGAAATCCGTAAAACTTGCTTTGGAATCCAACGACCTAAAGATTTTGCACACATATATTTGTCTCTCACTGATACTGCCGATCTCTACTGAAATACTTGATGATTCACTACTTAACCCTTGGGGAAGCTTTAATTGTTTAACAAGCAGATTAGACTCTTTGAACTAGCCGGCAATCGAAATCATGGCCATACATACTAATATATGAATAACAGCATTATTCCTTTGCTTGTTGTAGAGATTTTATCTCATGTGTATTTACTCCATATGCTTTCATTGTTTAACAAAGTAGGAAACTGGTTTCCACAACATATATTAAAATTTGAATGAAGCCTACGTTGGTAAGAGATGACTCACAATTTCATTTTAGTTTCAGTAGTCGAAATGTCGAGGTCACAGTTCTTGCACGCTTTAGTAGGGCGGAATATGGTGATCATGGTGTCTGTTTGTCTGTCTATTCGTTCACTTTTCTGCCATAGGAATACACACTTTGCGGCACCTTCTCCAAGACCAATTAGTGAAATTCATTAAAATTTTCACAGAATGTTCAGTGCATATTGCAAATGTGCATCAGCTTTTTCAAAATTTGATTTTACTTGATTTTTTGTTTATTGATTTTATTTTTACTTCTGAAATCAAACGGTGAAGAGGGGGTAAATATTGGTGAGCTTTGCTTATAGTTTTTCTAGCTTGAGCCTACAATTGTTACATTATATTGTCAATAGGTCAGTGGATAATGTTAGGTGTGTGATATATTTTTTTATTTCTATCTTAAATTTTTATGTGAAGAAAGATTTCAATTCTAAGAAGTAATATTCAGATTAAATGATGTAGCAATGGTATCATTTATAGTTTACGTTGAGAATTTTTTGTTCTATAAAGTTATATAAAGCAGATGACATCCATGAAATCATGAATCTGAAATTTGGTCACTTTAAAATACATCGACAATCGACTACCGGAACAAAAAGGGGGAAAGGTGAAATTCCAAAAGAAAGACAAAAACATGGCAATTCATTTTAACACAAACTGAGACAACATTACAAAGACAAAACAAACTAGAATAACTGTGAGCAAAGCTCACAAAAACATACCCCCCGCTCCCCCATTTGATTCCATATGTAACCCTTCCCCTCAAAAAAAAATAATCAAAGTCAAATAAAAATTTTAAATAGCTGGTGCACAATGGCAATATCTACTGAACATTCTTTGAAAGTTTCATTGAATTTCACAAAAAGGTCTAGGAGGAGTAGTCGCCACAAAGTATGTACCCTGATGCCAGTGAGTCACCCCCC
>MJUU01021547.1:10540-21694 GCA_002080025.1 Modiolus philippinarum
CATCGCCATCACTGAAAATGAATAACTCAGCGGAAAAAATAGAACATTCCACAGAATAGAAAACATGAAATAACATTTCATACATTACACCGTTGACACACAGTGTGTTTCATGAGCAGGAAATCGTTTTACAAGCAGTCTTTCAAAGGGCAATTTTCCTGGTTCAGTGGCAAAATTTTTGATAAATGATTCCTGGGTCAAGCGGCCAACCTCTCTTCTCGTTTTCACATGTTTCACGTTCTTTTTTTCTTTTTTTGACAATCAAACATTATCGCTGTCAAAAAGGTCGATCCCCTTTCTCTAAGTCGTTGGCGGAAGGACCTTTTTTCGGGACGTCGGGATTGGGCCTTTATTTTTTCAGGAATTCGGGATTATCCTGGAATCAGAGATTTTATTCATTCTGGAATTCAAAATTCCTCCTGTAGCCCCTGGATAGTCACTAACCAATGTTTAATATTCCTACGTAAACTTCAGTTTCTTGTTTCTTAGTTCGTTTCGCCGTGCTTCGTTTTGTTTCGTTTCTTAGTTTAAAGATTTCGTTTCGTTTCGCTCGGTTTCGTTTCGTTTCGTTGTGTTTCGTTTCGTTTCGTTTCGGTTTCGTTTCTCTTTTTAAAGAGACCCCTCAAATACGGGTATGATGAGGGCTGCAGATCTGCTCTGCTGATGCGAGTGAGCCACAGTCGTCGTCGTTTTTCTGATAGTTCCTGTGTTTTTTCACCTTGATTAGTTATAATGGCAGGTAAACGAAAGAAGGAAACTTTGTCCCTTCCACCTGTACGTGTACATCCAATAATAGCACAATAATTCACCATATTTCCATAAATTTGCATATGAAAAGGCCATAAGGCGTAGTTCACCTCCAAGATGGCGGCTAATTACCATATCAATAGCTTGTGACGTCACGGGAAATCTATGTATTGCTTTTGCCAGTTACCCTATTTTCACAGTCTAGCAAACATGTTAAGTTTTCTGATTTAGTCAGTTCGAGTATTCACATCAATTTTGCGACCAAGGAGGGACGGGCGAGACATCCATTTGGGTCCAAACTTGTTACAATTTTTAGATATATTGTGAAACAAGGACCGAGGATTCCAAAAATAAAAAAATAAAAAAATGGGTCACCGATCTTGTTTCCATGGAAATCGAGGTTAAAAATTGGTTTTTTTGCGTTTTTTCAAAGCAAAATCAAGTTCTAGTTTGAAATATGATGGATAAAATATTATCAATCTAATCGATACCAAAGTGACAGAAAAAGAAATCAAGGTCTTAAAGATTTTCATAAAAAATAATTATATATGAGAAAGTATTTCTATTCTTATAAATCAATGAATATGTATCCCTTGTAACGGTAAAAGTGGCATAAAATGTCCCTATTACAAAGTCAAGTTTACAATATTTTACAGACTTCTCATATCGTTGATTTCATGAAATTTTGATATCATGTACTTCTAACAATATGCTACTCGAAAATCTCAAAAACCACATCGGTCACCAAGTTTGTTTGCTAGTAAATCATTAAAATATGCAATGTTTAACAAATCTCCCATTGGTAACACACATAAAGTCTGACAAATTTAAAGGTACAAAATACCTTTCCCTTGGAAACAATGGGAATTACTTTGTGACGTTACATTTATCAACGTGATATTCCCAGAAACATTGCATTCTTTTGTGTTTGCTATTATCTCCCCTGAAACTATTGAATATGCCCTTAACAAACATTGTAACACACAGTATTTCAAACATTGTAACACACAGTATTTCAAACATTGTAACACACAGTATTTTATTGATCCCCTACTGGCAAGTCAATGATAATTTATTTTTAGGTTCTTTCTACCATGTTAGACACCTGGACTTCTTAGCTCACCTGGCTATTATCTTGTCACTTTGCATCAGATGTCTGTCTGTCCATCATCTTTCCAGTTTAAACTTATCATTCAAAGTTTTCTCCTCTGAAGATATATAGCCAATTGGAACCAAAGTCACACACAGTAGTTTTTGGATGGTCCTCTGCAAAAAGGAGTGTATCAGGTTCACCCTAAATCCAAGATGGCTGCTAGCAGGGAACATAAGTTTAACATTGGACCATATGGGAAAACAAACATACAGATCTCCTCTAAAACTATGATGTCAGTTGGAACCAAAGCTGGCCACAATACCAGTAGTCTTTTGGTGGTCCCTTGCAAAAAGGTGTTTTTCAGGTTTGCGCTTTATCAAAAATGGCTGCCAGAGCTGAACATAATTTAACATTTAACTTTGTGGGAAAACTCTTTGAAAGATCTTCTGAAACTACATGGTGTATTGGACTTAAGCTTAATTCCAATAGTGTTTTAGTGGTTTTCTGAAGAAAAAAGTTGTTAAACATTGGACCCTTTTTGAAAACCCATTCAAAGAACTCATGCAGAAACTGATGGATCAACTGGAACCAAACTTGGCTTTAATAGCCTTTCGGATATCCCCATGCAAATATTGTTTTTAGCTCACCTGGCTAATGCCAGGGTGAGCTTTTGCCATCACTTTGAGTCCGTCGTCCTTCCGTCCGTCTGGCGTTAACTTTTCATTCAAAGATCTTCTCCTCTGAAACTACCAGGCCAATTGGAACCAAACTTGGCCACAATAGTCCTTGGGTGGTCCCTTACAGAAAGGTGTTTTTCAGGTCAATGCTATATCCAAGGTGGCCGCCAGCGGGAAACATTGTTTTAACATTGAACCCTATGGGAAAACACATTCAAAGATCTTCTCCTCTGAAACTGTTGAGCCAGTTGGAACCAAACTTTGCCACAATAGTCCTTAGGTGGTCCCCTTCGAAAAAGGTGTTTTTCATATCAGGCTATATCCAAGATGAAGCCAGCAATGAACATAATTAAACATTGGACCCAATGGGAAAACACATTCAAAGATCTTTTTCACTGCAACGGCTCAGTCAATTGGAACCAAACTTGGCCATGAGTCCTCGGTGGTTCCCTGCAGAAAAAAGAACCAAACTTGAACCCAACTGAAACATTTTCAAAGGTCTTGTCTGCTTAGACCACTTGGCAACCTGGCAAAATAGAACCATGGTTTAATTTAGATCAGCTAGTAAAGACTGTCAATGTAAGCCAGAGTCCAGTTGAGCGATACAGGCTCTTGAGAGCCTCTTTTTTGATGATGTACTTTATTCAAGATGGCTGCCAATGGGGAACATTATTTAACACTGGACTCAATGGGAACATTTTTTTCTCTCAAGAAACTATATAGCCAGGTCTTGTCCTCTGAAACTACTGAGCTGATTGGGAACCAAACTTGGTTGCAATAGCCTTTAGGTTTTTCCAATGTAAAAAAAAGAGACATCGTTTGGCATTACACCATATTTAAACACTTTTGAAGGTTTTCTCTGAAGCCACTTGGCAAATTTTAACTATAGATTAACTTTGGACCCTTGTATATATTTTAACTGAAAAAGGGTACTCCTTAAAAAAGCTCATTTTATTTTAATGAAATGTTTCATACTATTAGTATACCACATGAAGATGAACATAAAGGATCATGGCTGTTCAAAATTTGGAAGAGGAGACCATTCTTGTATCCTCTAGTGGATCAAATCCAAACTTTGGCAAATGCTTACTTAAGACAGAACCCTATTTACTTCTTTGTAAGTACCACCAAGGTCAAGGTCACAGTTCCTAAAACTAGACTTAAATATAAAGAAAATTTTGGTTTCTGGATGATAACTTGAGTGTCCAGCATCAGATCAAAACCAACCTTGCTCACATGCTTACTAATCACCCAGGACAGAAAACTATCCATTTCTGGGTAAGTACCCTCAAGGTCAATGTCACTTCAATAAACGTTTGGTTCTAGACGATAGTTTAAGTATCCTTTATTGGGTCAAAACTAACTCTGTCAAATGCTTACATATCAACCATGACAGAAGTCTACCGATTTCTGGGTTGGTACCCCCAAGGTCAAGGTCAAAAGTTGTAAAAAATTGACTTAAATTTTTAAAGAGAATTTTGGTTTCCAGGTGATAACTTGAATATCCTGCATCAGATCAACACCCAACTTGCTAACGTGGTTTCTTATCACCCAAGACAGAATCCTACCATTTTATGGATAAGTACCACAATGTCAAGATCACATTTGCCAAAAATAGAATACAATTCCAATAAAATTTGATTTCTTGATGATAACTGAGTATCCTGCATTAGATCTTAATCAAACTTAGTCAAATTACAAAAACAGGAAAACAACAAACACCTACAATGGCCAGGAACTACAATCAAATGCCACAATTTACAAGCAAACTGCACCAGAAAAACAATAATGAAAACAAGAGACAAACATAAATAACGATAGGAACTCTGGATAGCCGGACTTGGTACCGGCACCAGCAAAAGCCAGTGGTAGGGTTAAACCGGTTTATGGGTACCCAAACCTCCCCTTTCTCTATCCCGTTTCCCTATAGTATCATAAACACGCGAATAAAACCCAATAAAGGTAGACTACTAACTCAATGACCACTATCTTGGAACAGAAAAAGCATAAGACAAAACGTAATTTTGAAAGAAGGGTCAAAGAGTGCTCGCCGCTAAACTGCCGGCTAGCTCAAGGAATCTAGTCTGCTGGTAAAACACTGTCGCACTACGGAAGAAAAATCAAACTCAAAACTTCCCGAAGGGTTTGGTAAAGAGTCTTCATGTATTTCAGCAGACATCGGCAGTATCAGTGAGAGGCCAGTATATATGTAAAGTCTTCAGGTCACTGGAATCCAAAGCCAATTTAACGGATTTGTTCAGAATATCTCGTCGATATCCACTATTACGTAAAGAATGTAAGTTACGTCCCAGTTTTTCTGGATTATTAATCAGTTTTTGACATTTTTTAACAACATTTCCATAAAATCGAGGATGAGAAATACCCTTTGTTATTAGCTGTTTCCGAGTCACGTCATATCTAGATATCAAATGTTCATATCTTCTGTAAAACTTCTTAAAAGTATTTAATAATTTATGAAATCTGTAACCTTGTTGTAAAAGTTTGGATGTGAGAGTAAGGTTACGCTCATTAAAATCATCAAGGGTGGAACAAATGCGAGCGAATCGTACAAGTTGGGATATATACACCCCGTAGGATGCATACTTCTCATCCAAGACAGAACTCTACTGATGTCGGGGTTGATACTCCCAAGGTCAAGGTCACAGTTGCTAAAAAAGACTTAAAATTTTCGTTTCCATATGATAACTTGAGTATCCAGCATCAGATCAAAACCAACCTTGCCCACATGCTTACTAATCACCCAGTACAGAAAACTATCCATTTCTGGGTGAGTACCCTCAAGGTCAATGTCACTTCAATAAAAGTTTGGTTCTAGATGATAGTTTAAGTATCCTTTATTGGGTCAAAATTAACAATGTCAAATGCTTAAATATCATCCAAGACAGAACTCTACTGATGTCGGGGTTGATACCCCCAAGGTCAAGGTCACAGTTGCTAAAAAAAGACTTAACATTTTCGTTTCCAGATGATAATTTGAGTAATCTGCATCAGATCAAAACTTAAATTGGTCAAATGCTTACTTTTCACCAAATGCAGGACCTTATATACTTCTGGTTTGGTATCCTCAAGCTCAAGATCACAGTTGCTAAAAACAGACTTAATATTTCAATAAAATTTTCCTTTCCGGATGATTACTTGAGTATCCTGCATCAGATCAAAACAAAACTTGCTCACATTCTTACTTTTAAACCAAGACAGAAACCTATCGATTTATGGGTTGTTACGCTCAAGGTCAAAGTCACAATTGCTAAAAATAGACTAAAATTTCAGTTTGGTTTCCAGATGATAACTTGAGTATCCTCCATTGGATCAAAATCAAACAAAGTCAAATACTAACAACACGAGACAGAACCCTACGGATTTCGGGGTTGGTACCCCAAGGTCAATGGCACAGTTGCTACAAATAGACTAAAATTTCAATACTATTTTGGTTTCCTGGTGATAACTTGAGTATATTCCATCAGATCCAAACAAAACGTCCTTGCATGTTAACTAATCACCCAAGACAGAACCTTGTCGATTTCGGGTTTGTACCTCCAAGGCCAAGGTCACAGTTTAAAGACTAACATTTCAATAAAATTTTGATTTCTGGTAATAATTTGAGTACTCTTCATTGGATCAAATCAAACTTGGTCATATGATTATTTATCAACCAAGACAGAATCCTATTCATTTCAGGGTTGGTACCCTCATGATCATGCTCAAAGTTAAACTTTCAATAAAAGTTTTGTTTCAGGGTGATAACTTGAATATATTCCATTGTATGAAACAAAACTTGGTCACATGCGTACTTATCAACCAAGATAGATATCTTTCAATTTCGGGTTGGTACCTCTAAGGGCAAGGTCACAGTTGCTAAAATAGACTAGAGTTTCAAGAAAATTTTGGCTTCTGGATGATAACTTGAGTATCCTTCATCGAATTAAAACAAACTTGCTTACATTATTATTCATAACTCAAGACAGAATCCTATAAATTTTGGAGTTTGTATTCCCAATGTCAAGTTTACAGTTGTTAGAAATGGAATAAAATTTCAATAAAATTTTGGCTTCTGGATGATAACTTGAGTATTCTGCATCAGATCAACACTGTTTGCTCACTACTTACTTGTCACCCATAACACAGAACACTATGTACTCCCAAGGTCAATGTTACAGTTGCTTAAAATTAACTAAAATGTCAATAAAGTTTGGTTTCTGGATCATAACATAGTTATCCTGAAGTGTATCAAAATTAAACCCAGTCAAATGCTTACATATTATCCAAAAACAGAACTCTACCGATTTCTTGGTTGGTTTCCCCAGGGTGAAGGTCACAGTTACTCAAAATAGACTAAAGTTTTAAGAAAAGTTTTGTTTCCGGGTGATAACTTGAGTATTCTACATTGGATCAAAATTAACTTGATCAAATGCTTACATATCCACAGAATTCTACCGATTTCAGAGTTGGTACCCCAAGGTCAAGATCACGGTTTTTAAATATAGACTAAAATTTCAAGAAAATTATAGTTCTCCAGATGATAACTTGAGGCATTGGATCAAAATTAACTAGGTCAAATTCATACAAATCATTACTGATTTCTATGTGAGGACCCCAAGGTCAAGGTCTCAAATGCTAGAAATACACTAAAATTCAATAAAATGTTGGGTTTCTGGATGATAACTTCAGTATTTTCTATTGGATCATATTCAAACTAAGTCAAATGCTCACTAATCTCACCAGATAGAACACTACCGATGTTGGTACCCCCGAGGTCACAGTTGCTAAGACTAAATTAAAATTTCAATAAGATTTTGGTTCCCGGATGATAACTAAAGTATCTTGCATTGGATCAAAATCATGCTTCGTCAAATGCTTACATATTATTAGGGTCCGCATCGAGATGCGGGTGCCCTATAGTTTTCCATTTGTCTGTCCGTCTGTCTGTCCATCAACAATTTTTTCGGTCAAAGATTTCTTGGCTTGTATATGTGGGAATGATTTGAAATTTGGTCTGCAGCTTGGAAATGATCAGTTGTATTGTGTAAGCAATTTTCACGTTTGTCGGACATCCACCTGTTTGCCGATACTTTGATATTTTACTATAAACAAAATTTTCCGTCAGAGTCAGAGATTTCTTGGCTTCTACTGGAGGGAATGATTTGAAATTGGTCTTAAGCTTGAAAGTGATGAGTTGTATTATGTAAGCAATTTTCAAGTTTGTCGGGCGCCCACTTCTTGTTTGCCGATACTTTGAATTTTTACTAAAACCAAATTTTTGTCACAGATTTCTTGGCTTCTACTGGAGGGGATGATTCTAAATTTGGTCTGAAGCTTGGTAATGATGAGTTGTATTGTGTAAGCGATTTTCAAGTTTATCGGACATCCACTTTCTGTTTGCCGATACTTAATATTTTACTATAAACAAAATTTTCCGTCAGAGATTTCTTGGCTTCTACTGGAGGGAATGATTTGAAATTTTGTCCGAAGTTTGGAAATGATGAGTTGTATTGTGTAAGCAATTTTCAAGTTTGTTGGGCGCCTGCTTCCTGTTTGCCGTTACTTTAAATTTTTACTAACAACCAAATTTTTGTCACAGATTTCTTGGCTTCTACTGAAGGAAATGATTTGAAATTTGGTCTGAAGCTTGGAAATGATAAGTTCTATTGTGTAAGCAATTTTCAAGTTTCTCTGACATCCACTTCCTGTTTGCCGATACTTTGATATTTTAATATAAACAAAATTTTCCGTCAGAGATTTCTTGGCTTCTACTGGAGGGAGTGATTCGAAATTTGTATCGAAGTTTGGAAATGATGAGTTGTATTGTGTAAGCAATTTTCAAGTTTGTCGGACATCCACTTCCTGTTTGCCGATACTTTGATATTTTACTATAAACAAAATTTTCCGTCAAAGATTTCTTTGCTTCTACTAGAGGGAATGATTTGAAATTGGTCTTAAGCTTGAAAGTGATGAGTTGTATTATGTAAGCAATTTTCAAGTTTGTCGGGCGCCCACTTCCTGTTTGCCGATACTTTGAATTTTTACTAAAACCATTTTTTTTTTTCAGATTTCTTGGCTTCTACTGGAGGGGATGATTTTAAATTTGGTCTGAAGCTTGGTAATGATGAGTTGTATTGTGTAAGCGATTTTCAAGTTTATCGAACATCCACTTTCTGTTTGCCGATACTTAATATTTTATTATAAACAAAATTTTCCGTCAGAGATTTCTTGGCTTCTACTGGAAGGAATGATTTGAAATTTTGTCCGAAGTTTGGAAATGATGAGTTGTTTTGTGTAAGCAATTTTCAAGTTTGTTGGGCGCCTACTTCCTGGTTGCCGATACTTTAAATTTTTACTAACAACCAAATTTTTGTCACAGATTTCTTGGCTTCTACTGGAGGAAATGATTTGAAATTTGGTCTGAAGCTTGGAAATGATTAGTTCTATTGTGTAAGCAATTTTCAAGTTTGTCTGACATCCACTTCCTGTTTGCCGATACTTAGAATTTTTACAAAAAACTTCATTTCCGTCACAGATTTCTTGGCTTCAACTACAGAGAATGAGTTGAAGTTTGGTCTGAAGTTTGAAAATGATGAGTTGTATTGTGTAAGTCACTTTTCAAATTTGTCGAATGTCTACTTTCTGTTTGCTGATACTTTTGACTTTTTACTATAAAACAAATAATTGTCATAAGATTATTTTTACTTGTATAAGCTTGAATGATTTTATATTAAGTCTGAAGATGCGAAATGACATGGTTTGGTAAAACTGCAAGAAATCATTGTATTCAACAAATTACTGTATCAACACTTTTGTATGTCAAAGAAAATTTGAATCCACACTTACCTCAATTTTACTTTTGCCTGGGGTTTCAGGGTCGAAATTGCGGGGCCCTTCCAACAAAGCCAGTTTCGACATGCTCTAGTTCATGACAGTACTCTACTGATTTCGGGTTGGTAACCCAAAGATCAAGGACACAGTTGTTTAATATTGATTAAAATGTTACAAAAGTTTGGTTGTCCGGATGATAACTTCAGTATCCTGCATCAGATTTAAACCAAACTTAACCAAATGCTTACCTATAACTAAAGACAGAACCCTGTCTTTTTCGGGGTTGATACCCCAAGGTCAATGTCACAGTTGCTAAAAGTAGACTAAAATTTCAATAAAATTTTGTTTTCCGGATAATTACTTGAGTAACCTGCCTAAGATCTATTTAAACATGTGCTCTCATACTCATTTATCCTTATTAATCAAGGCTCATTGTTGAAGGCCTCATGAAGAACAACAATAAAAGCGTTGTTCCTTTGCTTGTTTCTTACCATGTATTTGTAGAGACTTTGTCTCATTTGCATTTACTCCATATCCTTTTATTCACCATTCAAAAAATTCCATCAAATAAGATCATTAAAATAATTCATTAATAGATATCAGTCCCTTGTTGAAAAAACTGAAGTTTCGGTCCGAACTCTGATTCTTTCTTTGCTTAATACTGGGATGATCATTTCATTTGACTGTCTACGACCTTTCAGTGGCAATTGCTGTTGCATTGCTACCGTACACTACCGGAAGGGGAGGTTAGGGTATCCATAAAACCGGTTTAACTCACAATTTCCTTTGAAATGCCTGTACCAAGTCAGGACCATTGTGGTCGACAATTTTGCCTTTGGTTTATACCTAATTTGTCTTTTTGTCTCATGGACTTTGGCTCTTGACCACTCTGTTCGGTGATTTTGTTATTACGTCCATTTATCACCAAAGACAGGACTTTATCGATTTCTGGGTCTGTACCCTCAAAGGCCAAGGTCACAGCTGCTTAAAATAGACTAACATTTCCATAAAATTTTGGTTTTTGGATGATAACTTGAGTATCCTGCCAAACTTGGTCAAATGCTTATATATCATCCAAGACAGAACTCTACTACCGATTTCAAGTTTGGTACGTCATAGTTGCTAAATATAGACCACAATCTCAAGTTGGATAACTTGAGTATCCTGCATCAGATCAAAAGAAAACATGCCCACCTGCTAACTTATCAACCAAGACAGAACCTTCTTGATTTCCGGGTTAGTACCCTGAAGGTCAAGGTCACAGTCGCTAAAAATATACTTACATTTCAATATAATTTTGGTTTGAGTATCCTGCATCAGATCAAAAGAAAATTTGCTCACATGCTCACTTATCATCCAAGACAGAACCTTCGGGATTTCTGGGTTGGCACCCTCAGGCCAGGGTTACAGTTGCTAAAAATAGACTCAATGAAATTCTGTAAAATATTTAAAATATATTATAAAAAATTGGAATTAAGAGTACATCGCCAAACGAATACCGAAGCAAGAACGAGGAAAGGGGAAATTCAAAAATCATAAATCCAAAATCACGGCAATTCACAGCAACACGAATTGAGACAGTATGACAAAGACAAAACAAATAAACAAAAAAGAACAAGAACGTCACAAAACTAAAGCACTAGCAGTGTGAACCCCTATAAAAACTGGGGTATCATCAGGTGCTCCGGAAGGGTAAGTATGATCTGCTCCATGCGTGGCACCCGTCACACTGCCAGTGAAAAGTCCGGTTTTGTCACAGTCGGTGTTAGTCAGTCCGGTAACAAACTCTGGATCTACCCAAAGATA
>MJUU01021547.1:22151-40160 GCA_002080025.1 Modiolus philippinarum
AAAGGATTTGGCTAGCTTATTGTCTTTTTTCTGAACTAGCCCTTGTATGAACCTGGCTTCATACGAATAAAGAAACAAATCTGCTAAAAGCGACGCACAATTAGTCCCCATGGGTATCCCTATTGTCTGCTGGAAAACTTGTCCTCCAAATTCTACAAATATGTTATCAATCAAGAATTCCAGCATTGCATGCAACGACATCCTTCTCTGCATACTTATTGTGAGAATCAGTGTGATGTTTAACAAAATATGCCCCATCTTTACCTATCACTAAAAATGAATATCTTCTTTCACCCTTTTTATTACAGAAAAACTGATGTATTAAATCCCGGAGTACTGACTTAAGCTTATCGTGTGGAGGAGTAGTATAGAGAGTAGAAAAATCAAATGTTCTGACACTGTTGCAGCGGTTGAGTTCAGTTGAAGACAGATATTCCAATAAGTCTTTTGAGTTTTTGAGAATCCACATTTGATTCACTCCACTTGTTGAGTATACTCTATCACTATATATCTTGAGGCCATCTTTGACTGCAGTAAGTTATGAAGTGAGGAGCTTAGAAAGGGGTTTTGTTGTGCATTTGGCCGACCCAGCAATGTATCCCTGTTTGTAAGGGCATTTGTGTAATTTAGGTACCAAGTAGATACAAGGCAGGTTGTTAACTGATACCAAAAGAAGACAATATTGATTTGTGATTGTTTAGTATGTCCTCCCTTGGTATGGTAGAGAGTTTGTATGAGGAGTTGCCAAATGAATTGTCAATGCCCATCTCCTTCATTAAGCAGTCAATGTAATGTCTTTTGTAGATAAATGTGATGTTATTTTGGGCCTTGTCAGCTGGTACGATGACATAATTGTCATGGAGGAAGGACAATGTTTTTTCTACCTCGGGATCATCGAATACGCTTTTTAAATTGGGCTCATGGTTGTCTTTAGGCGCCTCATTCGAGCTACAATCATTACAAACTTGTATGTAAAAATATTTGACATTATGTGTACACTTATAATTATGAAGCTATATTTTCTATTTACCTGTGTGAAAACATTCGATGTATAATGACCCAGTATTGTTGACTTATGTAATCATCAATCGCAATCATAGCGTATTTAAGACACTGAAGAAAGTCATTTGTTGACTGAAAATTTTGTCATTTTATTTTTAACAACTTTTATATATTTTATAGATATCGTTGCGCAATCTTTTAGATATATATATTGTTGAAATATATTGATGAAAGTAACACAATATAGATTGATACTTAAATGTAAGTGCATTAGAAAAAAGGAAATTATACACGAATAGTAGGGGCCAACTCCAGCTTGCAAGAGAGACGGACTTAGCATTTACGTAAACAAAGTGAAAGGGTGTGGAGTAAATGTGCAGAGGACAAGATCACAATATATATAAATTTCCAGATGACATGGCAACACAAGAATCATCAGCTCTCAAACGGTTCCATGTTCAACGATTGAAGGCTCTCTCAATAATTATTGTTGGTATGGAGACTACTCCAAGGACAATCTGTGTATATATAAAAAGACTGGGGCAAAAAAGAGGTATCATGAGGTGTTCCGGAAAGGTAAATACGATCACGATGCAGGCAATATTATATAATAAACAGAGTGACTGCTGAACCCATATTTGCCAAATCAAACAAGTAAATTTATTATTTGAGAAATGAACTCGGTCATAATAACTTTATTAATGCAAAAGACAATTCCAGTTAGGAACTAAAGCATACAATTATACTAGTACATAACATAAAAACAATTTAAAGACTTTGATCCTCTCTCCGCAGTTCTAATGGCTGTGTTATAAAGGATACAGCTACTTTGATATATTCAGGTTTTAATCAGGGTCTATAAGCCTTTTTGTATTTACATCTGATGTATAGCCAAAATCAAAGTTATTTAGTTTTTTAAATGAAGAAAAAAGTTGTTTTTCAATTCTTTATTTAATGTACAATGAAGAAAGAAATGGCATTCATTATCAAGTTTATATACACAATAATGACATAATCTTTTTTCTCTTGGTATTTTCTTGTATCTGCCTATTTCAATAAAGAGGTTTATCTGCCCATTTCAATAAAGAGGTTATGGTCACTAATTCTAAACTTTGATATTATGTATTATTCTAAAGTAATTTGAGTGACCAAGATAATAGTCATGTTTACCAATATCAGTTTTAATGAATTCGTATAAATAAATTTTACCGTTTTTTCCTTAAGATTGTTTATTTGATTTTTGGTTAATTGATTATAATATTCATCTGCAGTTCTTTAACAAATTTTATAAATAGTTTTGGAAATTTGTCTGCACCAAAATTTTCTGTTTTTTTTTTTGTCATATAAATATAAAACTACACATGAAAATTAGATCCAACTGACCTGTACAGACTGACCTGGACGTAAATGTAAGTTTCATTCACACACGATGTAACATTGTGACAATTCATAAAAAATCATATGTAACATGATTTCTTTTATTTATTTCATTTCCTCCTTAGCAGAGACATATAATTATAATTCCTTAGCAAGGATGTATATTTATCTAAATATACATCCTTGTCCTTAGCAATACCCGTATTCTCTTGTGTTAGATATTATTTGATTTCTTCAAATTCGTAAAATAATAATTCTGCATCTTTGAATACATTGAAAATTTGAATATTTCTTCATTAAGTTTTACATTCTAGGAACTTGTCTGTGTGGTTATGTTGTGCTTCTTGGGTTAATTGGATTAAAAAGAACCCGTTGCATCCCGTTTCTAGGGACACGCCTAATTAATCTTAATCTGTTTATTCATTGATCATTAATCAAATCACGATAATTATTTGTTTGTTATCTCAAATTACTTTAACTTTTTGTACGGTCACCGGCTGTCACATGACCAACAGGTACTTGCTGTAAACACGCATGCGTCATTACTTGTTGCGAGAGCCTTGAATGAAAAGCGTCGAAAATGGCGGAGTCTCTGAGACGGTTGGTTAACATCGGTACATTTTCTGTACTGCAGGATAAGTTAGAAAGATGGCTCGACAATTATCACGTAAGTCAGGAAAATATAGCATCACATACTAATTATGCACCACCCATACTACCATGATAAAGCCGCAAATGGGCTAATTTCCGTCCATATTCCCCGGTGTCGTTCGGCCAAAACGGTTGCTAAGAAGGTTATGGGCATTCAAAAACACGCTGTCCTGACAAAAGCATGCATAAAAATTGTACTAAACTTGTACTGCAAACTTTTATCTTGTAGTCCAGAATTATTATAAAATATATTGAAAACAAACGCGGAAACTACCAAAATTCATCTTTGCCGCCATGCAGACGAACTGGTTTGGACTCGGTGAGGTATGGAATTTGGAAACCGGATATGTTCCAAAAATAATAACACGCAAGAAAATAATCCTGGCAAATCGTAGGCATTTCATCAAATCAACTAAACCCCTTTTCTGTCATATTTGTCCAGTGCAGCTCGATCAGTTGAGGGGTATTTAATTTTTATAAATATAAATTGGCAGGTTTCAAGGATATTAAATGGCATTTATTCTGACATGCTACATGTAATTGAGAGTGTCAAAACAGCTGAGCTGTTCATTTTTGAATTCATCCCTACACATTTAGTGCAAGGGTCATAGTTGCCCACCTTCCCAGATTGCCGGGATAGCAGAATGTTTCAGAAAAATAGAGGCTGTTTCCGCATTATGCGTTTTGGCCTGTCCATTTCGGATTGACCCTTCAGTTTAAAAAAAATAATATTTTGTCAAAAGAAAATTTCCCCAAATTATCATGAGATGCTTATCCTTCTCAATATACAAATGTATGTCTTAATTCAAGAAAAACTCTTCTGATATCTTTATCTTCAACCTGATAAAGGGTGATTCTGAATTATTTTCATGCTGCTTATTCCCTCTTTTCGTAAGCGGGGATCAACTCCAGGTCAGGTGTCTTTGATTTTGAAGTTATTCCCCTTAGCTTTTTAAAACATAACTAGTATGGAATAAATACGACTAATTTGTCAGTCAATTAAACTAAAGCATTGTGGTAAAAGTGTACGCGAAAATATTTTGATTGGTCAAGAACAGAAATAACATAACGTCATTGGTAGGAAATCGATTGCTGGTTCACCAAAAACTGAAAAACAATCAGGGGTACCCACAAGTCGTCAGTTTCTGAAACGGGGAATTCAAAGATATATTAATAAAAATTCACTGAGGGTTCAAAATAACCCGGTGTATTGTTTTTCTGAGTTCTTCTTTAACACATCAAAATTTTGTTATGTCTTTTTGGTCATGGATATTCCGCATGTATGCTGAAAAATGTTGAAAATGCAGATTTCTCTCAGTGACACAGTCTGAGAAGGGAGATAACTGCTACCAAAAAAGCTAAATTAATGCATGGTTCCGGCTAACGAAAATAGGGAATAAGCAGTTGTTCATTTGGCTTGTTTCAGTTGTGGACCTGTCTTTATTTGACGTGTCGCATGTAAGTGAAAATATGCATCATGCAAGCCTACATATGTATTTATAATTTGTCTTTTGGTATAAAATGACATTTTATCATGTATGTCCAGCCACAATGAAATATGGTACATGTGTGTTTGTCCCGGGAAGTACATAGACTATACCATATATGGCCTTTGAACACAAGTCCAATTTTGAAGTCTACTGACTATCCATTTCAAGTCCAGGGATGGCGCTGGGCTTCGCCAATGTCGCAATTTGCGATTTTATTTTCACTCTGGCGACAAAAAATCGTTCCTGGCGATTTTTTGGCAATGTTTTTCAAATCAACCTTCCGTATTCTTCATTCTTTACAGTTCTCAGTTGTTACTCGTCATGATTATCCCCGCACTTTGGAATGAAAGTTCGGGGATATTGTCGTTGGCCTCGTCCGTCCGTCACACATCCTTGCGACGCGAAGTCCTCCTACACTTTTGATTTTGTTATAGAACTGTTGCATATATATGCTGCAGATGTGCAATAAGCTTTCGGATTTTTGATATTGGTCTTGGTGCAAACAAGAGGCCCCAATGCAAGATGTCCATTTTGACACATGTGGCATGCGACGCAAACTCCTCCTACATTTTTTGGATTAAGGGTTTTAATTTTGTTGTAGAATTGTTGCATATGGTCTGTAGATGCGCAATAAGCTTTCTGATTTTTGATATCTATCTTGATGCAAACAAGAGGCCCCAAGATGTTGATTTGACAAAGACCACAAAATGTGGATTGTGACACATATGGCATGCGACGCAAACTCATCCTACATTTTTGGATTTATGGATTAAATTTTGTTGCAGAATTGTTGCATATAGTCTGTAGATGCGCAATAAGCTTTCAGAATTTTGATTCCGGTTCCAACTTTGGTAAATTTCCTGAAAATGTCAAAGACATATTTTTAGACATTTTGGCATATAATCTTATATTTTGGCAAGTATTTGGAAAAAATAAAAATTCTGAAATCTTAGAATTCGAAAATGTGATTCCAATTTTGGTAAATTTCCTGAAAGTCTCAAAGACCACTTATTTTTTGGAATTCTACCTAGCAACAATACTGTTAGGGTTTGTTTCCATTAGGGCAATCATTTTCACCAATTGAATTTCAAAAATATTTGATTCCAATTTTGGTAAATTTCCTGAAAGTGTCAGAGACCACTTATTTTTTGGAATTCTACCTAGCAAAAATACTGTTAGGATTGTTTCCATCAGGGCAATCATTTTCACCAATTGAATTTCAAAAATATTTGATTCCAATTTTGGTAAATTTCCTGAAAGTGTCAAAGACCACATATTTTTTGGAATTCTACATTGAAACCATAGCTAAAAAATTTTTTAGAATTAAAAGAAACATTTCACAAACTTGATTTCCAAAATATATGATTCCAAGTTTGGTTAAATTCCTGAAAGTCTCAGACTACTTATTTTTTGGAATTCTGCCTAACAACCATATATTCTTTTATTCCTTATGGTAAAAATAGTGACTGTCAATAGTTTAATTTCAAAAATGTTAAGAAAAATTATTCCCAGGGTCTATAGCCGTTTTCTTTGTCAAACAGGGGGTGCGGGGATCACTGTCATTTCCGACAGTCCTTGCTCTAGTTTTTGTTGTTTTAAACAATCATGAGTAATAATTTAATGTAAATTCATAGCCTCTGGCCACAGGGGCCGGTAACATACGATATTGATAGACCGGGTCTCATATATATGTATAAGAAGGAGAAGGGAAACAACGGAAGTCCAAAAATTATATACCACAATATTTCAAAGTCAGACGACGACAGCTTTTTATGGGAATAATTGTCTCAAACTCGCCCATAAGTTTGGCAAATAATTATATTTTCATAAAATATAAACTTTCTTACCTTCACTTGGCTTTAAAATATATTTTTCTCCCATCGAAACACTGAAATTGTCCCGATGTAGTTTAAGTAGGCCATGAAATCAACACAATTTTTCCACTTCAATCAATGTTTTTTTGCCTTTTCACATTTCCACAAATAAGTTCCATGTTAATTCACGCACATAAAACGTCAAATTCAACAGTCTTCAGCGACTTGGCGTATCGTTTGTGTCACAGAAAGTAGAATGTCAACATTCGTCGACATTTTGAATGAAACGAGAACAGTCTTCTGATTGGTCAATAATGTTATTGTTATAAACCTAAATAATCCAGTCGTAATGTTGATTAGCCAGCTCACTGAAGGAGGGAAGCGGATACGGAGAGGAATCGAATAAAGTTTTTACTTTTTTTCTCATTTCGGGATTTACTTCGTTTCCCTACACTGGCCGACTTAAACTACATCGGGACAATATCAGTGTTTCGAAGGGAGAAAAATATGTTTTAAAGCCAAGTGAAGGTAAGAAAGTTTATATTTTATGAAAATATAATTATTTGGCTAACTTATGGCCGAGTTTGAGACAATTATTGCCATAAAAAGCTGTCGTCGTCTGACTTTGAAATATTGTGGTATATAATTTTTGGACTTCCGTTGTTTCCCTTCTCCTTCTTATACACATATATGGGACCCGGTCTATCAATATCGTATGTTACCGGCCCCTGTGCCTCTGGCAACAATTGAAGTCCATTGATTGTTTCCGGTCATCTGTTGATTACATAATTTTTACCTGTCGATCGATGTGTTTACCTTTTGAAGTGTCTACCTGAGCATGTGCCAAAATGACTTGTGACAGATATAAGCCCAATCAAAGGAATTATACACTAATATATTTATACTCCTCATTTTTCGTTTGATATCACCTTTTATTTTCATATCGAAAACAAATGGATTGCATTTATGAAGTTGAGTTACTTCCCCTTATCTATGTTGTGAAAACGAAATTAAAGAGGCTTATGGGTGTTACTTTTTACTAAAAACTGTATATCAATTCTTATAACATGAAAAATTGAACTCATTTAATGACATTATAATGAAGTTTACCAAACTATATGTAAAAAATTGCAAATTAAAATTTCGTTTAATACTTTTATTGATATAATGAAAGTTTAACTATATATTTGGAACTTGACAAAACAAAAGGAGTGATACCTACACAGACCAAATCTCATTGTCAAAGAATGATGACAATGTTTCATGAAAGACTTTGAACAACTATGAAGTTTATACCACCCTAGATAAAAGCCATAAAAAAAAAAAATGTAGATCAAATGATTTAAAACACAACAGCAAAGCATGTAAATGTTATGCATAACAGAAAAAAATCCCTCATTGCAGGGGGAATAAAACATCTCTCTGCAGATGAAACATTAACAACCTTGAGATTAAAGGAAAATAAGTATGAAAAGTTTGAAAATAGTACCCGCAAAAGGCAGCAAACAATTCAAACCGAAACAGCAGAAATGATAAAAGAATTTGTACCACTAAAACAAAACAATAAAAAATGGAACTGCACTTAAAAATGAAAGACAGCACAAAAGTCAATGGTCCATCCTAGAACATCAATAGGGTGCCTCCTAATTGGCGCCAAATTTCTGCAATTGGCGACAAAAAATACAAGTTGACGATTTTTCTGGTGACAGATAATCAGAAGCCAGAGCCATCCCTGCAAGTCTTTATTGTCTGAGTTCAGTTTCTCAAGAATTGAATATAGCAGATCAATGAAATGTGGTATGCCTGTTTGTATTATGCATAAGTAGAACCAATACATGACAGTTTGCATTTTTGAAATTTTGGTCCAACTCTGACATGAGAGACATATTCTAGTATTAGGGTCTACAATAGTACTTGTTCTATTCAATTTTACCAATAAAAAGCCGTATTTTGCTCAGTTTAGTTCAGCTGACACAGAAAAATTTTTGACCATAGGAAAAATGAAAAGATATGGATTGAATGAACATGTGACAAAAACGCACACGATACATTGAAAACTCCAGTTTATTAAGGACGGGGCTTTTATTCCTGTCTACATCTTGATGTCGCCTGAGGGTCTTCAACTAGAGGTGAACAACATTCACCCCCTCAAACGAGATCCAGAAGGCCCCTAGCATGCACTTAAGCGGTATTCTTGACAAAAATTATATCAAGGTCACTCCCTTGCTCCCCACCCACCATGGAGTGCAAACTTGGGCGATGCTCAGGGTTATCCAGCTGAAAGCACCAGGGTTACAAGAAGAGATTAAAAATGTTGAGCAACATAGATCCCAGCTAAAATATGTCATTGAAGCAACACATGTTGGGAGCCGTCAATGAGAAAAAGGTAAAACTGGGCAATGTATGCCTACAAATATTTGTCATTAAGTAGCCCGACCAAAGACAAAAAAAAGGACAGAAATAATATTGATAGACACCATGGGGCACATCGAAATAGATGTAGGCAAGCCTTGCAGTATAACTTAGGTTGAAAGGGCAAAAACAGATTATAACATTCTAGTAAAAACAATGAAAATATTGAACAGCCAAATTGAAAAAAATAAATGAATTGGTAAACGTATGAGAACTTCTCACACGGACAAACACGCCATAATTGTAATATTATAAGAGCATACATCTCAAGCACGGTGAGACTTCCTACGGATTCCACGCAGCACAAGAGACAAACTGCAGCAAATAGGAAAAATGAAGATATGGAGTGAATGTATATGTGACAAAAACGCACACAATACATGCATGGAAAGACAAATTTTCTGCCAAATAACCCAATATCGCAGCATTGTCACTAATGGGAAAGAGCATAAATGTGGATTTTTGTCAACTCTACCTGGTCATGGAGCACATTTCTAAGTTGTCTGTTTGTGTTTCAAGTATTCCACTTAAAACAAATTTTGCCAGGGGTTTAACAGAATATTTTGTGAAAAGGGAGTTTCAGGCTTTCTAGTGTTCTCATTTGGGTAGTTTAATGTCGAAGACTAGTCATTAAGAAAAAAATACATATTTTTGTTAATTTTGTAAGATTTGGAAATAATTTTTATTGGGAAAGAGTCTGGTTAATGCTGGAAAAATCCATGGTGATATCATATAATGCACTAATACTATATTTTTAGTGGCATTATTACAATTGTTGAAGAAGCATTTTGTCAGATGATATTTTTATTTATGTAAATGGAAAAAAAAGAAAGACTGAATTATAATCATGTGAAAAACTTGCCCTTTCCCTTTTAATACATATACATATGTATTTGAGTATACATGTAGCTTTCAAAAATTTATTTGAAATACTGAACATTAATCTACTAAATTGTTTGCACAAGGAATAATAATATATTATAATCCAGTATCAGTAGTGTAATAAACTTTTGTTGGACAGTATGTACAGTAAAATTGATAAGCATTGTCATGATTGTCAAACAGTATTTATTACCAAATTTAAATTCAGTTTAGTGTGAAACAAACAATAAATTTTAACAGTTTACTTTTTTATTGCTTTTACATCATATACACATGTAGTATTGATCATTTTACAAGTAATCTCATATAATGTTTTTTTTTTCATGACTAGAGTACTTGTTTAATCTTGTTTAACATAACATGTAGAAGTTTGTTTGTTCTGATATTACTTATTATCATGATTATTGGACCAAAGACTTGTATTCAAATGTTAGAAGACTACATTTTTGTAAGAGTAATAATTCAGATATAGTTCTGTTTTTGTTTTTGTTTTTATACGACCGCAAAAATTTTGCGGTCGTATTATGGTATTGCGCTGGCGTCGGCGTCTGTGGACAGCATAACTTTAGTTCTAGTGAACGGATTGTTATCAAATTTTAGTATGATGTTTGTTGGCACAAGCTTAAGCCCGGGTTTTAATTTCGCGTTCCCTGCCCAACCCGTTTTTGAAAAAGAGGCAAAAAAGGGGCCAAAAAGGGGTAAAATTAGGTATTTTCGTGTCTGTGGACAGCATAACTTTGGTTCTAGTGGATGGATTGTTTTCAAATCTTAGTATGATGTTTCTTGGAACATTCTTGAGAAACGTTTTTTTCCTTTAGGTTTTTGCCCCACCCATTTCAGAATTAGGGGCNTAACTTGTTTCCTTTCCCAGCTATGAGGGGCCGAACGGGGCCAAAATTGCGAATTTGCAGATTATGTAGAATTTTTATTTTTCATCGGATTTCAATGAGATTTTTTTCTTTGGATTCCTCTTGATCTAAGCTTTCAGTAGTATGTCAACGGATTTTTCGTAGGTCTTACCGTTTCCGAGCTACAAGGGGTCAAAGGGGCCAAAAATGCAATTTTTCTAAATATGTCAAATCTTTATTTTTCATCGGATTTTGATGGGATTTTTTTCTTTGGATTCCTCGTGATCTAAGCTTTCAGCAGTATGTCAACGGATTTTTTGTAGGTCTTACCGTTTCCTAGCTACAAGGGGTCAAAGGGGCCAAAAATGCAATTTTTATAAATATTTCAAATCTTTATTTTTCATCGGATTTCGATGGGATTTTTTTCTTTGGATTCCTCTTGAGCTAAGCTTTCAGTAGTATATCAATTGATTTTTTGTAGGTCTTACCGTTTCTGAGCTACAAGGGATCAAAGGGGCCAAAAATGCAATTTTTCTAAATGTATGTCAAATCTTTATTTTTCATCGGATTTCGATGGGATTTTTTTCTTTGGGTTCCTCTTGATATAAGCTTTCAGTACTATCAGGGATGGCCCTGGCTTCTGAATATCTGTCGCCAGAAAAATCGCCAACTTGTATTTTTTGTCGCCAATTACAAAAATTTGTCGCCAATTAGGAAGCTTCCAATTGGTTATCTAGGTTGGACAATAGACTTTTGTGTTCTTTCTTCCACACTAAATGAATAGTTCTATTTTGTATTGTTTTGTTTTGATGCCACAAATGCTTTTATCATTTACATGCTTTGCTGTTTCAGTTCGAATCATATGCTTAACATTCCTTGTTTTCTGCCTTTTGCGGGTACTGTTTTCAAACATTTCAGTTATGTCCTTCAAAGTCGTTGATGTTTCATCTGCAGACAGATGTTTTTATTCCCCTCACAATGAGGAATTTTTAAAAAAAAATTTTCTTCATCTTTTACATGCTTTGTTGATTTGATTTGTGGTACTCATTACTGTCTTCAGCAATAAGTGTATCTTCCACTGCCATGTCATTATGAACTTACTTTTGACTTTGTAACACTTGTATCTCCCTGTTGAGGGAGAAAAGGTTAAATTTCAGTACGTTTCCTTCTACACGTCAAGTTTCAAATAAATAGTTTATCTTTCAATAGGTCAATAAAAGTATTAATCAAAAATTGAATTTGCAATTATTTGAATAAAGTTTGTTAAACTTCAATATTATCCCTTAAAATTAGTTCAACTTTATATTTTGTAAGACTTGATATACAATTTTTGGTAAAAAGAAAAAAAAGAAAAGTATAAAATTTTAGTGTATAATAATACTCTTTCAATTCCTTTGATTGGGCTTGTATCTGTCACAAGTCATTTTGGCACGTGCTCAGGTAAATAAACAGGTAATGCAATCAACAGATGACCGGAAATATTCAATGGACTACAATATTGTTGCCAGGGGCTATAAATTGACATTTAATTATTACCTATGATTATTTTAACAACAAAAATCATGAAAGGTTTCAACTAAGAAGGGTAAAAATTGGATAATACCGGCAAGTTGATTTGAAAAACGTTGTCGCCAAAAAAATCGCCAGGAACGATTTTTTGTCGCCAGAATGAAAATAAAATCGCAAATTGCGACATTGGCGAAGCCCAGCGCGAACCCTGACTATGTCAACGGATTTTTTGTAGCTCTTACTGTTTCGGAGCTACAAGGGGTCAAAGGGGCCAAAATTGCAATTTTTCTAAATGTGTCATATCTTTATTTTTCATCAGATTTCGATGGATTTTTTCTTTGAATTTGTATGGATGTAAAGTTTTAGTTGATAGTACATATTTTGCATAGCTCTTTATCAGTAAGTAATCAAAAGGGTTTTTTCCCTATTTTGTTTCTACTATTAGCTAATAACTGTGTCTAGCTTCTTTTTGTGTCCATCTAATTATTGTGTCAAGCTCTTTACTGTGTCCACATTCACTTTAAACTACTTTTGTTGAAATTTCAGTGGTCGACATGCTGCGGTCGNGGTGTTGGACGTACGACAGTATGAGAAACTGAAGATCAACTGTATAACTTACATTGTTACCTTGATTGTGGCAACTGAAAACCAGGTGAGCGATACAGGCTCCTGGGAGCCTCTGGTTGTAAGAGTAATAATTCAGATATAGTTCTGTTTTTGTTTTTGTTTTTTTTTTTTATTGTACATGTATTTGTAACTCATCGTAACTGAACCAGTTGCTGCCAAAAAGTTGTGCCCAAAGCTGATTCACTTAATTCATGCTGTCTTCTCAAAATGTGTCAGTCCGACAGAAAAAAACTCAACATTTTGACAGAAGGACCCCAAAAATCTTAAATCATGTGTCCAAAAGTCAGATATTGCTCTTGAGCTGAACTACTTGAAATGTTAATTCAGGTTGCAAAAACAATCATCTGTTATATTTGACAATTTATTTTGTTAACGAAACCATTGGCTGTCAAAAATTATCCAACTGAATACCGTTCAGACAAAAGAACATTTCAAACAGGAAGTTATAGGTATTAACAAACCAAACTAGGAAAAAAAAACCGATCATTTTCGGAAATTATATAACATGTGAAAAATTTTGGTTGGGCCGGTCATATAAGCCATAAAAGACCACCTGACCAATGTCCACCAAATTTAAAATTTATTTGGCTAAGACTGTTCAAGGTCCTGATTGATACAATTAAGTGCTGTATGAACCTAATTTGGTTTCATAAAAATTACTGGCCCCTCCAGTCGATCCAGTTTCAACTTAATTTGTTTGTGCATATTCAGTTTTTGCTGAATATAACAGAATTCTCAGTTTACATTAATTACAACATAAAGGTACATGTATATGCAGACATTCCTTTTCATCAAATACATAAAATTGTTTGAAATTTATATTTTGATGCTTTAATTGTATTCAGACAGGGCTTTTTAACTTTCTGTTTTTATGATTTTACATATCTGTGTATTGTGTAATAGTCTCATTTCATGTTCGGTTTAAAGTATACAAATTTGACAGCTTGATAAATTTTTCGTTCTGTGATGAAATAGAATTCATTGAATCCACTCCTAATCAGTATTCAGTTTTTCTAAGGGAAGTATTTTGCTTATTGTAAGAATAGATTAAATATATCCCAATTTTGAGCTATAAAATTGAACGTGATTGATTCCTATTAAATGCAATCTATTGATCAACGGGTTGAATAAATTTTCCATACCAAGCAAATATGAACTTTTATTAGAAGCGATTGGATTTATTGAGTAGACATGCATAGTACATTCTGTGTACTAAGTTGTAAAGAACTATTTAAACTTCCTTTGTTATTGAAAAAAATACATGACAAACCAATATTAGCAATGATTAGAAATTATACTAAGATGTAAAGAGAATTTGATAGAAACCTACCCATACTAAATTATGCAGCAACTAACGCCATTATAAAATTCTATGAAAATCATAGGGAATGCAAAGTTTTTTTTTAAAACATAACTATGGTTCAAATTAAAGTTACACTACCATAAGTTCTAGGGGAAACAATTCACCTTATGTATACTGAAATTGACATATTTTGATCATTTTGGTTGACAATATTGGGAAGGCCACATACGATAAAAATGATACTGCCCTCATTTTTTCATGTAGAATAAGAGCCTATTGTTGGGCTTCTTACTATTGTAAGATAACAAAAATATTCCACAATTTTTATATGGCCGCAAAAATTTTTGCGGTTGTATATTGGTATGGTGTCGTCGTTGTCGTCTGTAGACACTTAAGTTTTTGGTCAATAACTTTAGTTCTAGTGGGTCAGTCCTTATGGAATTTTAAGATAATGTTCTTTGGTACAAAAGGAAGGCTTGGAGTAGTTTTGGTCACTGTGACCCCACCCGTTTTAAAAAAGGGGCCAAAAAGGGTTAAATCGGATGTTTTCACATATATGTCTGTAGAATCTTTATTATTAATCGGATTTTGATGGGGTTTGTTTCAGTGTGCTCCTGAGGAAATTTCCAATCAGTAGTATGCCAACGGATTTCACGTAGCATGTACCGTTCCCGAGATAAATAGAGGCCCAAAAGGGGCAAATCAAAAAAAAAATATTTTTTAAATTTTTGTCAGATTTTGATGCAGTTTTTTTCAATGGATTGCTTATGAAAAATTAACACAGCACTCTGCTATTAGATTTTTGGTAAATTGTTTCCTTACCTCATACCTATCTATGAGGGGCCAAATTGCTAATTTGCAGATTACCTGAAATTTTTATTTTTATTGGATTTCGATGGGATTTTTTTCTTTAGATTCCCCCTGATATAAACTATCAGTAATATGTCAACAGATTTGGTGTGGCTTTTACCGTTTCTGAGCTAAAAGGGGTCAAAGGGGGACAAAACTGCAAATTTGCAGATTACCTGAAATTTTTATTTTTTCATCGGATGTCGATGGGATTTTTTTCTTAGGATTCCTTTTGATATAAGCTTTTGGTAGTATATATGTCAACGGATTTGGAGTAGCTCCTGCTGTTTCCAAGCTATAGGGGTTTTAAGGGGCCAAAACTGCAAATTTGCAGATTACCTAAAATTTTTATTTTTCATCGGATTTGGATGGGATTTTTTCTTCTTTGGATTCCTCTTGATATAAGATTTCAGTTGTTTGTCAATGGATTCGGCGTACCTCCTACGGTTTCTGAGCTTTATGGGGTCAAAGAGGAACCATAAGGAGTCATAAGGGCTAATTTATATTTTCCTTAGTTTGTGTCCAGTTCATTACTGGGTCAATCTCCTTATTGTGTTCAGCTTTTTAGTATGACCACACTCACTTTCAATTACACTTGTTCAAATTTCAGTGGTCGACATGCTGCGGTCGTATTATGCTGCACTCGGCGTTGCTCTTTATTTCTTCTCTTTATAAGGTTATCCATATTTAAATATAAAAGTAATTGAAGTTAAGCATAAAATTGTTGATACATGTTCATTTACATCAGTGAGATAGGTACCTAAAGGTCTCTCAGTTCATGCTTTATACATACCTATATAATATTGATAAATTTATGATTCATATTGACAATTTTCTGTAGTGTTAAGTTGTAGATAAAAGGTCTTTGTTTAAATACCCCAACAGCAAATCAGAAAGTCATGATTGTGACTGAAAAAGACAATGCATCATTCATAAAGGTCCTGGTTGTTCTATACTAGTTTTACGATGGATAAATTCTAGACCAGACTTGTTATGTCAGTACAGAGATTATAATGTAATTGAATTAAGATCACGGTATAAAAGGATAGAAAAGTAAAATTTGATAGCTACTACTTTAAGTATAAAAAACATTTTCTTTGTTGAAACATGAAAACCACATTATTTTAATATAATACATCCTTAAAATTCACTTCCTCCAGCCATAAATTAAAAAGATGTTTTAAATTGTGATGCAGATACATATTAATTTACATGTAAAACACACTAAGTTTTAAATTACATACAGCTTTGGTTTGAAAATTTTTTTATTGTATTTTTTGTTTTTGAACCATATTTTATAGTTGCATTTGATTTGAAACTGCATTAAATACTGGATTCAAAGAATTACATATTCAAGAAGACTTCAACATGCATAATACATGTATCAATAATACAATGGTAGTAGACTACCAAAGAAGAAGGGATTTGTCTGCTTTGGTTATTACAAAAATCACAAGTCCAGAGATCTGGCAATTGAACACAGAAAAACAAAGACATGACACATCCACAAGACATGGAAATAGGGTCTGTAAATCTCGTCATGTGACTTACGATAATCCACGATAAACCGGCAATTTGAAAACGTTTCCCGCCGAAACATGACGTCTGAGGATTGTGACGTTCAAATTTTTGTTTGAACCATAATTCTATCTTTGTTTAAAATGTAACTTCCGGGTACAGTTTTTGGTCCCGGACTTTCTAAAATTGTACTAGACTTACAGGCCCTATAAAACACAACACTCAGAACTAAGGCATTCATAGTGTGAACTACAAAGCAAACTGGGAATGACATATGTTGCTCTGGAAAGGAAAGCAAAATTTATTTAATATGATGATGGACAAAAATAATCTTTATCGAGCTTATTTAAAATGAGGTGTTTTTAAGCCCTATAAATGATTGTCGATTTTTATGCTAGCTGTCTCTTAAAAAAATACTGTCATTTTTTGTCTGTTTCTTGAATGTACAGTGTTTTCTCTATAAATGATGAAAAAGGAAAAAATCAAATACCCTGAATACCATGGAGAAATTATTACTATAATATACTATAAGATAAAGCTACATGTAAGACGTTTGTAATCATGACCATATTTACATTAATATAAGTGAATCTTGTTTATCTGATTCTATACTAGTATTGTATACAACATTTGTGTATTAGGTGAATTACATCCTTAAACAAAAACTTATAAACAAGCTGAGACAAGCATAATTTTTGTTGTCCAACATATCACTCGGCACTTATTAGTTTTATCTGTCGAAATTCAAAAATTCAGTAGAAATTCCATTGACGTGTGTATTGGCATTATTTACAACATAATTAATTTCCTATTTCTATTTACCTGCGACACTTTAAATGGTTGTTTAAACCTATGATTATATTGATTACAAAAATCACCTTAAAAGGATCATTTTGGCAAAAGAAAACTTGTATTTTATCAATTGAGTAAGAAAGCTTAATTGTTATATTTAAACGGGGCAAAAAAAGTTTGACGACACTGCGGTTAATCGTATGGGTCATTTCTTTCGAGCCCTGACGTTTACTATACATATATATTTGTTTGAATAACGTAAGGAATCTATTGAACTTTTATTGACAGAATTTAATGCCCGAAGATTAAAACTGTTAGCTGTATATATTCTATTTCAACAGAAGCAAATATTTACTTTGAACTTGATTTATATAAAACACATTGATATCTTTCGTCATGATGTATTTATTTGTATAACTTAGTTAGTACAGTATAAAATAGTTATAATCTAACAGAGCATTAAACTATTTGAAAGTAAAAAAGATGTATACCAAACAGAACATTAGATTCTTTAAAAGTAAAAAAACACATGTCATTTTGAATAGATGATTTCCATTATGGGGAATTAGACTGGATGTATAGTTATCAAATGTTTTAATGTTTAAAATCAACATTAAATTATAAAAGAATAAAAGAAATGAAACATTTATATTTTACCTCTAGATAAAAATCTATTTAAAAAAATGAGGACCAAAGTGCATCATATATTTATGCACATTAAATTTATAAAATCATATTGTACACATGTATTATTGCTGCTAAGATTAACATGTTTATTCATGTAGTTTGTTGTCTCCCCTGTTAGACCATTGTATCAAAGCCATAGCCAAGTAAAATTGCAATCTGACAGTGTTAAATTTTATAATTGTGAGTGATTCTATTGATAAATATAGTTTCTACAACAAAATTTAATTTGATCATCGAGTTAAGTAAAT